>CAEFZX010016036.1:0-31852 GCA_903066825.1 Alfaro cultratus | reverse complement strand
CGTTCTCACTAAAACCAGGAAGATAGAGCACATAACACCAGTTTTAAAGTCCCTCCACTGGCTCCCTGTAGCTCAAAGAATAGACTTTAAAATACTGTTGTTAGTTTATAAATCACTGAACGGCTCAGCACCACAACACTATTCACAATGAATGAGGTTCTGTACAGATTAGAACTGAACAGCCACTCAGATAGGAAGAAGCCACTGCTCCAAAAGCAGTAGCTGGGAGGCAAATCTAATTTTGTGTGGGTGTTGTGGTTTGGGAGAAACTTGTGCATTTTTATTTTTTTTAATAGATGACATCACAAGGAAAGAGGATTTTTTTGGGGGGTGAAATTTTGAGGAGACACTTTAAGTCATTAGCCAAGATGTTAAAACTGGAATACAAAACTGTCTTTCAAATGGACAATGACCCAAATTACATAGTTGAATCAGTTACAAAGTGTTTTAAGGACAAAGTTAAAATTTGGAGTGCCCATCATAAAGCGTCAGCCCCAAAGAAAAAGTTTAGACAGGGGAGAGAAGGCATGTGTGAGAGAGAAAGCCTATAAACTTAACTCAATTTAAATATCAGTAAAAGACAACACAAGTAAACACAAAATGCAGTTTTTAAATGAAGGTATTTATTATGAAAGGAGGAAAATCCAAACCTACAAGGCCCTGTGTGAAAACGTAATGGCCCCTCAGATCACACCAGAGTTCACTGTCTCTACTGGACAAACATGCAAAAATCAAATAGAAATAGTTAGTAAGGGGGAAAACACTTTTTCACATCACTGTGTTTATTTTAAAAGTATCTGATCTTATTTACTGCTTATTATCCATCTGTGATTTGCAAGCTGAGCCACAAAATGATCAAATCGGTGCAGATTTCTGATTTTATTTTATTTTTTAGCTCTGCCGAAGTGTCGTGGGTAATCCAAAATATCTTCTAAAGTTCTGCGCAAACTGAGCTGACGTGATCCAGCGAGTCAGGGCTGCAGACAACCAGAGCTCCGTGCTGCATAAGATCCTTGTGGATGCTTGTGTGCTGCCATGGAAGGCTGTGCTGCAGGGCAGAACAGCAGCCTCAGTGGCTGTGTGAGAAAAGGCCGCCAAGGAGTCCTATTTATAGACGCAGCCAGGCAATGTGGGGCATTGTTTCAGGCATTTACAGTAAAGAGAACTGTCCAATCTCAAGTCACTACAAAGGTTTATACCGTTTCCTTCCTGGGGTTGTTTGAATTTTAATTATTTAGCTGGTTATTTATTTTGCTGCTGTTGTGTTGGTTTGCTTCGGGCATGTCTGCAGATGTCTGAGCTTCAACCCTGTTAAGAGGCTGAACTGAAAGACTATGACTAAGCTTCATTTGTTTATAACACAATAATAGGCAATTTATTTTTATCTCATTATGTCACCTACCTATCTGGGCTTAAAACAGGGATATGTTTACTCTGATCAGATCAGCGGGGAAAATAGTCACAATCAACATCCGGCATGTTCCGTACAAAACGCTAAGTAAACTAAACAATTGAAGATTTAGCATTGGGAATAATACCAATCTGTGTTTAACAGCAGGATGCAAACTTTTACATCCAACCCAAATCTGCACAAGTAATCAGGGTTTGAGGTGAGTGTAAAATAATGTTTCTTTTTAAACTTGATACCTAAAACACATTTCATTCAAATGTATCGAGCTTGCTTTTTGCTAATGCTTCATTTAACTCTAATCTTAAGTCATCTTCTTGATTTGGATCAAAGTGTATTTAGGCGTTAAAATGGGAATGTTGTACATCCATCCGTCCGTCCATCCATCCACCCATCCATCCAGGTGTATATCTCTAGTTAATGTTCCAGGTGAGAGGCGGGTTCACCCTGGACAGGTCACCAGTCTGTCGCAGGAATGCTGTACAATTGAATCTTAACATTCAAAGCCCACCTCCTACAGGGCTTTATGAGCCTTGAAGATAATAAAGAGGAAGAGAAATTAGTACACTGATAATGAAAATGGTCATTTTATATTTTTGTACCTAAGCAATTTATCTTGTTTTATAATATCCTTCATCTATATTATAATGAAGGATATTATAATATCCTTCATTATAGGATATTATTATGTCTCAAATAAGGCTTTAAAGTGCAGCTGCAGTTTCTGACAGATTTATTTCTCTTAAAATTACTGCTAATCTTTTTTTTCCCAAAGTATTTTTTCTTTTAAGTTGCTATTTTGTCTTCTGAAGTCACTTACAGCTTGGAGTGTTATTGTCATTTTCAGTGGTGCATTATTACTTTTTTGTATTTTAACAGACATAGTTTACCACACACTGAACTGAGGTGATGTGGAAGATCGTCTCTACCATCTGCACACAATATCTGTCAGCATTAGATTTGAAGAAATGAGCTTGACTGTGATTCACTCTTCCACAGGAAAAACATGGCCGCAGGCTCCCCTTCGCCTATGCTGCTGTTTGTTGTTGTAATACAGCAAAAGGATGCATGAGATGAAATAGGAACACATTACGGCAGCAGGTCAAGGACTTACTGACAGAAACGGCTTGCTTTATGTTTCCAGAACAGTCATTGTTGTTGTAGATGATAGTGTTAAAAATGATAAGAGCGCTTGCGATCAGCATTCCAGAAGATAAAGTTAGTGTTTGTGTTTGTGAATGCACAGAAATGTGCGAAGCAACTTTGAGACAATCAGTACGGTTCTCAAAGGAATTCAAATCTAACATGCTCTTGTTTTTTTGAAGGGGTAGAAGGGAGATTGATTCAACAAGGCTGCTGTGTGCATTTTTTTTAACCTTATGGGGAAGGATGATGCCTCCTTTTTTTCTTCCATCGACTGGCAATCAAACAAAGAAAAGTTAAGAGAACTCAACAGGTTTTTATTTATCATTGGCTAAGTCCAAAACAAAAAGTTTTGTCTGCTGGATTTGATCTAAAAGTACCATTTGTCTTTTTTGGACATGAATGCTTCCTGTTAAATAACAAAAGAATGTCACAAACGATACGCTAGCGTGCAAACACAAACTTAGGATGAAGATTGAGGATTTGTTTTCAAAATGGCATTTTTCTGAGCCAGAAAGAAATCTCAGAGACGTCAGGCAAAGCTAATCATTTCAGACGGATAGATGTAGAGGTGGGGTTTTAAAATAGATGACATGGCTTTCCACCCAGGGCTCTGTTTCATAACGAAGCAGGATGAAGGTTAAGGTAAGTGCCACCTCCTCTGTTCTGGTTCATAAAATTGAATTCTGCACATTAATTAATATGCCGGCGTTAGCACAATAACCATGTGCACTGAAAGAAAATATGACCAACTATTGGGATCTAAAGATGTGAAGGTTGATATCTAAGACACAGACTGTTTCAGCAATTCATTGCAGGATACACCAAATGTGCTTTAGCCACTGGGGGGTTATTGATTTACAAACAGTCACTGAAATTTCAGACAGATGGTATCAAGGTGAAAAAGAGATGCAGCTTCAGTGAAACCATATTTCTGTGGATTCTGACTAACTCCAAACCTGCACAATACACTTGTACTTACTCATCCTTATTCTCTAAAACTCTGCAGCCAAACTCTGTACAAAATGTCCTTATAAACCCTTACATCTGTACTATGAAGGTCTCATACAATAACACTGTCTTTCACAATTGATTCTAAACTAATTAAAAGTCAGCGATTGGACTCTTTTTTCTTTTTCTTTTTTTTTGATGACTTAGTCAAATTGTATCTGATGTGTTTGATTGCAGACGGGCGATCTCTGAAAACTAATTCTCACACTGGATGTGCCTGTATTTAGGCCACTTCACTCCCTTAGGCTTACAACTTGTGTGCATAATTCTGAGGGTTATAACAAGCAGTTGCTATTTATAAAATAAGGTTACCACTTTCAGATACAGATGCACTGGTGCTGGCGAGTCATTGAACATGTTATCTCTGTGCTGACTGCGGCTTGCTTCCACGTCACACAGCGGACACGCTCAACTTCCAGAAACAGAAAAGAGTCGGAGTATTTATTTACGTGCGCAGATCTGCAGCAGGGAGACTGCAGCTTAGTGAGTAGTAAAGCTCTACTTCTGAGGTTTATTTGATGTGCAGATGATTCTAGTGAGTGTATGCTTTGCATGAGCCTCATTTACACAATCAGTTTACATTTCTGCAGCTCATTTATCAAATTACATCAGCCTCCTGCAGTGAGTAAGCAATACTAGAGTGGATAAAACAATTTAACTTTCCATATCGTTAGGGAGATAAACGTTCACCCCAGTGGAAGTTCAGCTGGAGGAATCTAATAAGGGTATTTCAGCGTAAAGTCATTTCTCATCAGACTGCAGCATCGTAATGTGTTTAAGTCATAAAGTGCTATAAGACATGAAAAGAAACAGCTGAACAACAAACAATGAAATTTCACATTTGATGTAAGAGGGAAGCTTTTTAGATGGTTTCTAAAAGTCTCACCTAGTGGAAGATGGGGGTACGGGAGGTAAAGCAGCCCAAAAATTAATAACTGTTAGATTTTAGGGTCATGCTAGTGGTGTAATATCTCTGTTTAATGTGTAGTTTCAAAAACTAAACTGAACTGAAATCCATCCATCTGTCGGTCCGTCTGTCCGTCTGATCCCAGCTTCAAAATGGGGAAGACATGACGTTCAAAATCTGATTTATCTACAGTCAGTTCAATGAATGAATATTTATAAGCAAATGTAACTGTAACAAAAGAGGCTGGAAGTAGAATGGAAAGGGAAGTCAAAGAAATCTCCATTTTTGGAGTATTTCAGTTATATGATGTCACTGCAAAAAAAGATTAATTTAGAGCTTTATCTTTGCTATTGGTGCCAATATTTTTTGAGGTTCATATGAAATGTTGTCAGTTATTATAATATGTAATGTCTGAGTTAAATACCTTTTTTTTGTTGATCATTAAAAACTGTTCAGTTATAAGTAATTTCATTGTTATTTGCATTTCTTTTATTTCAAATTAAATACGTGTGTTAATTACTACAAGGTGGGTCATATTGTTCCATTTAAGGCAATTCTGTAACAGTTTTCGGAGCCCAACATAAAATTTTTTGATAAAGAGGTCTAGCTGCAGAACTACCGACTGCTCTTGGATGTGTTCTCGTCCCACAATGCACCACGTATGGGTCTGCATTGCAGGCAGGTCAGTTTAATTCCCAGACTCTTACATTATGGAGGATCCTGGTATATATATGTGCAGAGTGTGGTTTGAGACGACTCACCTGAATTCAGAAGAACTTTCCTGGATGGAAAAATCTTTACTGTGTGGCTTTATTATTATAATTATTATTATTTATTAAAAATGACCCTTTTTATGAGCACTGTTCAGAAACCGACTTTAGCCTCTCTCCTCTTTTTATACTGTAGAACTGGTTGTACTAGTAGAGAACCTCAGCAGTGATTCGCACAAAAACATTCTGGACATTAAAATATGTCTTGTGTAGTAACACATTTTTATTTCCAGCTAATTTACAAAGACACGCTTACTAAAGTTGAAATCATATGCCAAACCCCTTCTTATCTTAGCTGTTGCAATGGCCACCAAAATAAATAAATATGCTGGCCTCTCCACTGGCACCCTGGCAGTGTTATGAGCCTATGCTTTATGAATATGAATATAATTTTAATAGAGTAGAAGAAAACTATCAGAAGCAAACAGTAACCCTCTGTGCAATAAATAATTTTTTCCCACACAAGAAAACAATACAGCAATCACAAGAAAATGAGCTTTGTGATTACAAGAGAATAGGGAAAAATGATTCTGAGCTTGCAAGGCAATTATGGATTATGAGAGCTAAATCTGTTACACTCAATATGATATGAGTTATGTAGATCAGGAGTGGTACTTAAATGCACCATCATGGTTTGTTTGAATTTGTAGCCACATGTGGAAAACTGCAGCAAGTAAACAGCTACAACCACACAGCGATACGAAGTAGCTAAACTGAATGGAAGACAATAATATTCTGATTTTTACACCATAACTTTATTTTGAGCTCAAAGGAAAATATATGTATATATTTTTGTTTAATCCGCTTTAATAATGTTTCAGATATCCTGTTATTATGTCCTCATGTGCAGAGGCAGAATTATACTCAAGCAGGAGTAGCACTACTTCAATTGTTACTCAAGTAAAAGCAAAAAGTTGCCATCCAATGAAAATACTCAAGTAAGAGTACAAAAGTATTTGGTGAAATGGCTACTCAGGTATTGAGTAATTGATCATTACATCTGATTTAATATTTAAAGGGGCAGTGTTATGCTTTTTTAAAAAATTTTTTTAGCTTTACGTCATGTTAAAATTTTATTCCCTCATCAGAAACATACCTGGAGTGTTGCTGTGATTATTACACGCAGGTGTGAGAAATCCTTTAATATCCCATGGCAACCATTCAGCTGACCAAGCGCCGCCTTAAAGGACAAAACTCCTCCTCGAAGCTGCAGTTTCCAAGCTTCTGCCTCACAGGACATCTGAGTACCACCGAATATGATTATTACAAAAGCAACTAATTACGCAAATTAAACACTTGTCCTGCTTGACTGTCCCAACATAACTGCCACTACTACGTCTTGCAACGACCCCCATTACTATTTTTGTTAAGAAATAAATAAACATTCTAGAATTGCCTATGCAAATAACCTAATCTGAAGCTCCTCCTCCCTCCCTCCATTCATTTATTTATTTTTTTAATCACTCTATGCTTCTATTCGTATCTTAATATATAACATCTGTTAGATGGTTAGACAGGCTGTGATTAAACGGGAATAAAGCAGCCCATTTGGCCCCGCAGTTACAGTTTCTGCTCTGAAACACCTGCAGGGGACAGCGCAGGATTATGCTGTGCAGAACACTGAACACTGCACCCACACGCACAACAGGGAAGGATGCTGGGATGGATGGACGGATGGACAGACAGATGGGAAGATGGAGAGAACATACTTACTTGGCCTACACACACACACACACACACACACACACAAGTCAGTCGTCAGTGGTATATCGTCGCTCCCTTTTGACTTTAATGCCTGTGCGCGCCGCTCAGCCTCTGCACCACACACACACACACACACACACACACACACACACACACACCAATTCTGCAGTGACGCGGGGAGGAAGACTGCACTTATTATAATTCAACGTCAGAACAAGTTTGATAAACACCTCCTCCCTCCTCCCTCATCCTCCCACCCTTCCTCTCCCTCCTTCCTCCTCCTCTTTCTCGCTCTGGCCCATTTCAGTGGTCTCCATCCACACAGTGAGGAGATCCGGTGACCAGTCTCCTGCGCTCCACTCCACCACCACCACCATCTTTGAGATAAAACATTGGCTTTAGGATCTTAGAGCAGCAGCAGCAGCGGCGGCAGTAGTAGTGGGCTGGCGCTGCAGTTGCTCTGGCACACATTCAACGTGGGCGCACACACGGTGAGAGAGAGAGACACACAGCCAGAGAGAGAGAGAGAGAGAAAGAGAGAGATCCGCCGCCGCATCTTGTGGATTTCTTTGCGCTCCAGCCCGTGTTCATGATTCTCCCTGCTTCTCCTCGCCCACAATCGCGCCAGGAGTTGATTTCACTTCTCGGGGAAAAATGTGGAGTCGCAGAGTTGCGGCGGTCCTGGTGTTACTTCATCTCATCGGGGACTCGCTGGCAGGGTTTCCAAACCAAATCAACATCGGTAAGTTCTACTCGGGTGTTTTTAAAGGCTCACATTTGTCCATCAAGGACGAGTTTTTGGCGTCTGGTATTCACCCACTTAGACGACTGCGAACTTAGTCCACTTCTTTGTACCCAAGCGATCTCAGATAAAAAAAGAAATAGGGCAAATCCAGATAGTGTACATCGCCAGCTTAACAAACAGCAGATCATTATAATTTTTATTTTTTTAATAACTAGCGTGAAATCTAAAGAGGGCCTAAAATTGTCAGAACACAATAAATAATTATTTTATTGTATAAATATTTTTAGATGTGATGTTTAAAATAAAATGTCAGTTAATAAAATCAATGAAAACTGTTTAATTTGTCACTTTTGCACCATTAAAAAAATAGTTTTGCAAAGAATTAATTAAAATTAGTGTGGAAAGAAATGATTATTTTGTATTTTAATATTGAATTATTTCCTGTTACATGTGCTGCAGCCCATCATTAAACAATACTAATAGTCACTATGGCTCTTCAAATAAAACCCGATGTCTGATTGGTTAATCTGCACCAGAAGTCAACTGCAGACCAATCAGCGACTCTATGTCAGTGTTAGGCCCTGCCCACTCATTTTGATGGGTAATGAACTCTTTAAAGTACATGTAGATGCATATGTATGATTTTTCAGACATTTATATTAAATTATGAATGTTCTGCCTTTTTCATGGTCCAAATAAGTGTTCATTAGATGAATTTTATAAGTTATTTCTTCAGCTAAAGTGTGTTTGTTGCTGTTGGATATTATAATTCCAGTCTTAGAATCAGCAGCAGAGAAAGTTTTACCTTAAGTTACATCCTGACATTAAAATATAAGCTATTTCCAATTGTTTGAGGAATCCTAACCTTGTGTAACCAGCTAAGCACATACTAGCAAATTAAATTGGTTGATTATTGGCATATTTTTGAAAACATTATTCAACAAACACATTTGCTTATTAAAAAAAAACTCCACTGGTCTTCAGGTAAATTAATAACGGTTCTGGTGGATACAAATCTCAAGTATGAGGCATTTTTAAAGGGACAATGGAGCCAGTAGTGTAGTCATAACAGCTTTTACACATGCTACTAACAACTGGTAAATAGGCACAAACCAATTTCAATGTTTTTAAACCTTCTAACCCCTAAACGTTGAGGATGGTGAACAATAAATTTGATTAAAATCACCTGACGCACTCGAGGAGCCTTCATGAGGATCTTAACATGGTCCAGGTGAATGCTGTGATTTTTAAGCCACGCCCCTTTAGCTCCACAATCTCAGCCGTGTGCTCTGAAAGCACACAGGCCCATCATTTTGTGATGTCAAAGGATTAAATTTGATAGAAGAGGTTTATGGTTACATATTTATTGAGAAGCTTTGATCTGAAATGTTTTCAAAACATTTAGCTAATAAAGAAAAAAGAAGCTATTGTTAGCTCTTTCTAAAATCTGACAGGCACTTTTGTGTGTGACATTTCCTGCAGGTGGACTGTTCATGCGCTCCACAGTGCAGGAGCACAGCGCCTTTAGGTTTGCTGTCCAGCTCTACAACACCAACCAGAATGTGACAGAAAAACCTTTTCACCTCAATTATAATGTTGACAACTTGGAGTCCTCGAACAGTTTCTCTGTCACACATGCCTGTAAGTAAATGTCTTGTTGGTTTGTTGTTTTTGTTTTATTTTTCTTCTCTCAGTTATGCTGTTTATATTCTGCCCTCGATGGATGCAAAATTACTGCAATTATTGAAGTAAAATACAAAACAACACAAAGGTTATGCTAAGCCTGTCTGTGTTGTATTCAAAACAATTGTACAGAGGTTTATAAAGACACTCGTGGTTATATAAAAAAAGAAAGGACTAAAACTACTGCCAAAGCGTCTGGCGTGATTCCTTCGCTTCTCGCTTATGGCATCCAGAATCCTCCAGCTGGATCATGAAACCTGATGGTCTCTAACTGGCCAAGCAGGTCTTTCATTTTGGAAACAAAGCGAATGAATAATTAAGACAATAAGCAGCTCTTTAGATTGTTGTACTAAAAACTAAAAAGGAGTAATAAAAAGAATTTTAGTTCATGTTGAACAAGGGAGATTAATTATTCTTGTGGATAACGAAGGTCCGCATCATAAACAAGCTGAATATTTGTGCAATGTTCTCAACATATTCAAATCGTGCTAAAGTGCACGTTAAATAAATGAGGCTGGTTATAAATGTTTAAAAAATTGCTTTTGATGTCTTAAGTTAAAAAAGCATAAACTTAAAGAATGAACATCTGTTTTTTTCTTATTTACTCTGCTAACTTTGATAGTTTAAGTTGGAAATTATGCTTTGGTTTAAGTTAGTTGTATCACTTAAAGGTTTAGATCTCCACTTTGTTCCTCATTGCTTTTACGTTTTATGGGTGGCTGTCCATGTTGGCATCAACGTTCAAAATCATACAGTGCCTTGCAAAAGAATTCATACCTTTTGAACCTTTTCATATTCACTGACATTAGAACCACAAAATTTAACGTATTTAATTGAAATTTCATACAACAAACCAACATAGAGCTGCAATTTTTAAAGGTAGATTTGTTCACCTAGAGACTGTAAATTATGCCTTTTTGTTTTTGCGAAATAGATCAGATTCACTTGAATTTAACTCTGACCTCAGATTGTCAGGTGTGGACTTTGACTAGGCCTGACTATGCGTTCAGAGTTGTTGTCATGCTGGAAGCAAGTCTATTTTGCTTTACCCATCTTCCCATGAATCCAGCTTCCCTGTCCCTGCTAAAGAAAAGTGTCCCCACAGCATGATGTAGCCACTGCCATGTTTATTTATGGTGTAATCTGGGCTAAAGTAATGGCGTTAGATTATGAGGTTCAAATTCTGTCTTGTCTAATCAGAGCACCTTCTTCCACCTTGTGACAAACCGCTGACAGGACTTTCCACGGCTTTCTTCCAACAACAAATTTCTTCTTGCCTCTCGTCTATAAATCCCAGATTTGATGATGATGAAATCTTTATTTCGAACGTGCAAAAGCACTAATGTTAACAGAGAAGAAAAATAATACGAAAATAAACATAGGAATAACACCAAAACATAAAACTTTCTTATTCAGTTTGAAAAGGAGTAGGAAGAAGCCAGTGCTCATTAAATCCTACCCCTAACTGACTCATCCACTCTATACATTGTGCATCTCAGTCTGGAATGCAGAGTCTAAATACTTCCCACGTTTTAAATATTTCTACGTATTATTTGGTCTCCATGTCACAATTACTCATTCTACAAATAATGTGGCATGTTCTTCCAATCCTAGCTTTGGAGCTTTGGAGATCCTTCAGAGTTAAAGTGGATTTTATTTTGGGGTTAAATGTAAAGAGGGGTTTTGAATACAGGAGTAACAAAGGGATTTGAAAACCACGCGTCATTTTCCTTCTAGCTTGCTTGATTTTGATTCCTATTGATCTATCCCATTAAATCCCTAAAACATATTTTTGTAAGGCAACCTTGAGAATCACATAAGGTTCCCTCAGCACCCTAGCCTGTAGGTGTCTCTGTCTACATCTCTGAATATAAATAGCTCATTGTGCCATCCTTGTCCTGGTGAAATCTGCGTGGCAGTTTCCGCAAACATGATGGATTTGATACGAAGGAGCGAGGAGCGTGACGCTGCTTGATAGCTGCACGACGTGCCCCCCTGCTCCGCCGTGCAGGGTGTTGAGTCCTGTCTGGAGAATTAATCTGTTATCTCTCTTCCCACCAACAGCACTTAACACTTTACGCTCGAAGATCAGCCGCAGCTCTCTGAACTCTGTCAGCTGTCTCAGAGATGACTGCGAAAGCTAATGAAGTGAGAACAAGCCTGCTAAAAGAAAGAGAAATTTGAACGCAGTGGCGCCTCCCACATTCAGGTCCCCCCATCGGCTGTCCTGTAGGTGGACTGCTGTCGTATTGTCAGTAAGCGGTGCTCGCAAACTGCATTTAGCGGAGTCTGGCGTGCAGCAGCAGCAGCAGCCGGAGGGGAGCAATCGCTGCCACAGGCAGGTTGACACACTTTCACAGTCTCACGCCACGAAGCCGCCCGTGTTCCACTGCAACCTTGCTCCGTCGGCAGCTGAGTAATTACACCGAAGCAGCTGTTGGGTCAGTGCTCAGCTCAAGGGCACTTGAGCAGGCGGCGCTGAGGAAGACACGCATGTTACCTGCTGGGATCGTCCGGATCTGGTGGGAAACACAACGTTTTTTCCCCCGAATTAACACAGACTAAATCCAAACTCCATTGTGTTCGGAAGGAGCTTATGGATTTCCTTTTTGAGGGATCAGAAGAAAAACCGTGATAATCAGAAGGATTAATTTCAGTGTGATAAGCTGACGCAAGCTGAGGATAATACTCACTAGTTGACAAAGAACATTGAGTAGCTCATTATGCAGACCAGCCAGGTCAGCCGGTGACTCCAAAAGGCACCAAGCTGCACGGTTACATATATAGCAGGCGGGATTGCATAATGGCCTGCTTTTCTTGGCAGGTGTTGATGTTTCCAATGGATGTTGTGATGAGGATGTGGCACCTAGCTATTTTGGCAAGAACTGAAGGAAAGTCCAAGCTGTGCTTTTTCCCACAACTCGCATCATCGATTGAGAAAAAAATATTAGCATGTGTTATGATGACTGAGATGTTATAAAGGATGTTCAGTATTTTTTTCTTCTTCTTGACGTGACAGAGAGAGGCAATAATGAAAGGCTCAGAGTAATTAGTGGCAGGTCAAAGCTCGTCTTTTGTGATTGTTTTATGGATTTGGGTTGGAGTAAAAAAAACAGGACAATGCCGCTCCTCACCCTCTTTCCCCCCAGCTCGGTTGGTACATAATGGCTGTTACAAATCCCTGATGGCAAATGACTCTGTTGTTGCTGGCAGAGAGGATCAATAAGGTGGACGGCCGTCGTCCGGCCGGCGGTGGCGTGTTTGTGTTTGTGCTCGATTCTGGCTTGTTCCCTAGTACGGAAAAATCAATTCACAGAAACTTTTTTCTTTTTTTTAACCCCCTCAACTTCTCCCCTGAGCAGGAACACTTGCATTTTGAGCTGTGATGCTTTGACTGCACATGTAAAAGTGACCATAAAACTATGAGGTCAATAGTGCACCGCAGCAAACAGTTCCCAGTTGTGATTGAATGAATTCTGACAAAGAGAACTTTGCTGTGCTGTACTGTCTCCAGACCACCTATTTGTGACTGGAGAGAGGCTGCAGAACGTATTGACGTGACACGTTGCTGCAGGCTGGGACTGATTGCATGCATAAAAGTGGCAATGGGAAGGTCATATCCATTAAGACTAAGGTTAGGAGTGGAAAATACAAGAGAAGAGAGAGCTGGACACTAGGTACTGGGTGGCATGCCATTCATTTGATAACCATGGATAAAGATAACTTGGTTTCAATGTAGTGATGAAAGTAAATATAATATGATCTGATTTGTTTTATTCCCTGAATTTTCTAAAATAATACAAGACTTTACTTTTTCCAATAGAATACAATAAAGTTAGTTATCATATTTACAGTGTCATAAAAAATATTTGCTGCAATAAAGAGTTCTTCTGGTCAAACAAACTTTAATTAGCTGGTTAATTAGGCAGCCTGTCTGCTCAGGTAGATCGTGGAATCAGCTACTAGACAGACATGCTGCTTGTAGCTAAACCAACTCTTGTATTTATCAGTGTGACCTTCAAAAGAGTGATGCGTGACACTCCTTTAGTTTCCTCTGTCCATGTTTGTTCTTGAACAGAACATTTTCCAAATAAACATGTCATTATTAACCATTTTTCAGCCAGCTTACCTGCAGCGCACAGCCAGTAATTCTGTACAAATGGTTAATTTCTTTTAAAATATTGGTATAAATTGAAAACAGTAAACAGTATTTGAGGATCCTAAAGTGTTTGAATTTACTTACTTACTTTTCAATTTTGTTTTATTCTTGTACATGTTCATTCTTGATTTTTTGGTATTTTATTGATTTTATTTTTTGAGCATAACACTGGCTCCCCATGTTTAGTTAACTTAAGAGTTTTTCTGTGTCAATTAGTCATCTTCCCTCGTCCCCTCCAGTTGTGCTCTCCACACAGCTGTTTCTTACACCCACTTGTTCCTGAGTCCAGTAAGCATCAAGTGTACAAGCTCTCTGCTGTTACCTATCAGATTTCTGAGCTCCAAGGTTCTTCACTTTTATCTTTGGACTCCTTTCCTTCCTCTGTTCCTCATCGCTTCCTTTATGATTCTGTCTACTTCCTGTCTGCATTAGGGTCCTGTAAGTTCACAAAAGATGACCCCATGCTCACTAAAAAACATTCATTTCTCATTTTTGTTGCTGTGTATAAGCTGTGTCATTATACAGTACAATAAAAGACATTTGTAGATTTCAAAACTACATTTTAAAGCTATTTTGTTTTAGGAAGGAAAGCCAAAATATTCACAGTGTTTCTTGCAAGAGTGTTTGTTCTAAGCTATCAATCCTCCCCCTGCTGTGACTCAACCAGTGTGCTGCCGTTCAGACAGAGGCTAATGTTAGAGCACTTCAGTGTGTAGGCAACGGACAGTCCCACTAATGCAGCACAGACCAGTTCATGCAGCCAGATTTCCTCCTCTTCATCCTCCTTCTGCTCTTTTTCTTCTACATTGTTAACATTGCGCTCAAGACTTTGACTCATTAGCAGCCGTCCCCTGATTAGGACATTTTTAGTCTTTGCAGAACTCGCATTCACATTAGCATGTGAAAGATGTGCACACAACTTTGATGGCGTAAGCTAATGGGGTGTTTACTTGATTAAAACTCTCCCCTCATATTTTGAAGTGTTTTGTGTTATTTGCATAATAGAAGTTAGAAGCAATGGGTAGGATAATCACAGCAGATATCATTTTTAAATAATCCACATAGTTGATTTTAGGCCTAATAATTTAGTAACGCAGAGAAAAGTACATACATTTATATATCTAAAAAAATATTACGTCAGCAATTGTTATTTTGAATATTAGTAAGAGAAACATTGCTTCTAGGAATTGTAGAAACATGTTAGCTCAGTTTTAATGTGAAGATCTGGCAGAAAGATACTTCATACATTTTCCTAATTTCCACATATTCATCAGACTTTTAGATAATGACTATTTATGTTGCGCCAGGCTTTCTTGTTTTTACCAAAATTAGATGAACAAATATTTAACTTTGCGATACTCCTATGAGAGTCAAGAGTCCTAAGAATTTTACTAAAATCTTCAACATTTTTATTTTTTTTATTATTTATGAAGCTGTGACACTACTGGATATGAAAAGATAAATTAACCATCTGATCTTGTTTTCTATTTTAGATTAGAGTTTTGGAGCTTGTGAGGATATTGTAATATCTCATGGGCAAACATCGATTGACAATGCTTTGCATAATTTTCTGTGGCAGTAAGTGAAGCAAAACAAGCACGCTCGAGCATAACCAAACAACATAAAACAACCCTGAATTCATCATAACCCTGGGAACTCATGTGAACCGACAGTCATGAATGATGCATGAACATCAGAGACGAGGTTGTCAAACTGTTTGGCATGAAGGAGAGCAGTCCTTGTGACAGCTTCCATCCTAATCCCCAGCTAGATCGCAGTGATAATAGCGCAGGCACGCAGAAAATATTTACTCACTTTGCTTTTCTGCATAGTACTGAGGTCAGTAGGAAAGAAAACATTTGGATTCTGGATGCAGTGGTCGTATTTGGTGGTGATCACATTTTGACTTGACGAGTCCTAAATCATGTAGCTGTTTCAAGCTTACCTGTCAAGATTGTCAAAACAGTGATTAGCACTGCTAGCATAGGCTACGTTCACACTGCAACCTGAAGTGACCCAATTCCGATTTATTTTATCTTTTTGCCATGGTCGTTTACACTTCCAAATATATGCGACCTGCACGTGTTCTTCAGTGTGAACTGCAAACGACCTGAAAGTCTCCAGCATGTGCAGTAGAGGGCGCAATAGCGTCAGCGTTCTGCCAACCGCCATAAAGAAGAGGAAGTGCTCAGTGTTTGCGGAAGTAAACATGGACGTTAACGGTGGAGCATAGCTTATCATTTTGAAGTTGTTGTCCGACCGAAGCAGCATATTAACAACTTAATCGTCCGCCATGGTTGTTGTTTTTCTTCCCGCTTGGGCGTATCAGGACGCAGAATAGTGACGTTTGTCGAGTATCAGTGACGGTCAATCAGATGAATGCGACCTGGACGTTAGGTCACATTTGAATCGGATACGTATCGGATATCCGAGTGGCCTGGGTTGCATTCGAAAAAAGTCCGACTTGTATTGTTCAGACTGTCATGAAAAGATCAGATGCAGGTCGCATTACGGCAAAAAAAAAAAAAAAAAAAAAAAAATCGGAGTTTGGTCACTTCAGGCTGCAGTGTGAAGGATAATGGAGTCTTACCTGAGATTTCCAGTAGGATACCAACTCATTCAAGTGTTGGTGGTGTGGTGGGGGGAAACTAACGTACGAGTGACGATGTGGGTGTTGAAACTAGTGTAGAGTAAGAGCGGAGGGTGAATCTAACGTAAGAGGATGGGGTGCGCCATAATACGGATGTTTACAGTAAAATACTAATACAGGAGCCCGGCGGGAAAGGAGGGTGAAAAGCGGTAGTTTCCGCCGCCAAAACGGGAGACTTGACAGGTATGTGCCAACGTTTTCCTTTTCAAACATTGCTTTGTAATAGACAAACGTTGAAGGCTATAAAATTTTTACTCGAAACACTTAATTTCTGTTTCGCTAACAGAAATTACGATGAAAATTTGTGAGAAATAGATGTAAGGTTTCAGGTGGATTATGTTGATTATGTTGCATTCTGGATGGAAGAGTGTTGTGAAATTATACATAATTTGTAAGAATTCACTAGGGCTTTGTGGGCTTGTGATGTCTCACTTTCAATGATATGAGGCTTTGAATGGTGAGTTGGACATTATTTTGCATTTCAGAATAGTTTGACAAAAGCTTCTACAGTTATGATTGTATCCTTCATTGGCATACATGATTGAAATAATAGCTTTTCAATAAAAGCTATGTTTTTTTTTTTGGAATCTTAGTTATCATATATTCATGTAGTATGCCCTGCCCGCAGGACATTGGAACGCTAATGGATAAAACTGAGCGACTACATTGATCCTTCCTGTTATCTGCTGAAAGTCTTGCTCTCTCTCTGACTCACCTCAACATTCTGCGGAAAATACTTTCCTTTTTAATAGCTCCTGTGTTTCCTCTGATTTAATTTTATAGATACAAAAACCAGTCAAATTCAACACTCCTCTCTGAGTGTTGAATTTGTTAAGCAAGCTTAACATTTCTCAGTGCATCTCTAATTTGCATACGTCTTTTATTTAGGATATCTACAAATGTCTTCTTCTGATAATAACCTAGAAATGTTCAAGTTTTAGCTGCTGCAGTCAGTGGGTTGTCAGCTCGGTGAACTGCGAGGAATTGAAAAGCAGTCGTCCTTAGATTTGTTGTGGCGTTTCGAAATAGAAAATACACGCACACAACATCATTTTCCAAGCAGTGTATTCACCGACATGAATAGAGTGTTTGACCCTTAGTTTAATAAGAACTTTTAACGTCCACCACTGCAGGGTGAGACATGATTCATGCACCATCGTGCTCATAAATACATTTCTTTCTTTGAAAAGGGAAGTAAATGTCCTTAACTTCAGCAGCAGCATTTAAATAACAGCTGAGTGAGGCTGCGGCTATCAGTTAAATCCCAACTTTTCTATCTCAACAAGCTCACAGCCTATTTATCTCAACTCCGAATCTCATTTCTAGTTTTCCTCCAACCCAGTCACTAAACTCTGAGCGAAGATAAGGCTCTGAAATGGCAGAATAGTCTTTAATAGCTTCGGGGGCAAACCTCTGGAGATGTGCAGTTAGTCTTTCATCCTATGCATCTAAATGTGCTTACACGTCAGCGTTGTAACAGAGCGACGGTGATCGCTGCTGACAAGCTACAGTGATGTTGCAGCAGTTCGTTTGCAGGCTTACACAATGTCCTCGACCGCTGAAATCTCTGTATTTCATTCAGCGGTGCCTCTGATTATTCAAGGACAACAAGCCGTGAGCCACGCGGAGTAGTATCAAAGAGAGGAGTCCAAAGATGATATCAGTGCAGTGAATAATTTAGGGAGCTCCTTAAAGAGCTGCTTTTGTGAATTTGTAGAAGTTAGTTTTGAAGATTAGGCCGATTATTATTTAAATTTTATTTTTTTCCCTCTGTCAGGCTGATTATCTGCATTTGATTCAGATAATTCATTTCCTGCTGGGGCATTGTCGTGGAAGTGGTTGAAGTTTTGGTGTAAATGCTGATAAATTGTGCAACGGGAAGTAGTATATTTCAAGTGGCTGAGTTGAAATTAAAACCTTTTTAATAAAGAGTTGCAAGGCTGCGAAAGATTCATTTGATTTAAACTCCTTCCTTAGACGAAATATTAACAATTCATTACATTTCAATTAAAAACAGGATTTCAGTTCATCACATAACGTTTACTCATGTGTTAAAGCAAAATTATTCATCCTTCACAAACTTTAAGTGTTTTTTTTTTTTTTGCTGTCTTAAGTGTTTTATTTTCCCTCTCTGTCTCCTCTTGAATCACTCCTCGGATGATGTTTTTGCAGTTTATGTAGAGAATGTGTAGGTGGAAGGTTTGCGTCGCTTCTTCATGCAGTAAAACGTTCAAGTCTATACGCCTTTCTAACGCCCCAGTGGCCGCAGGGCAAGTCTACGACATTATGCATCGACTGCTGTAGATTTTCACCGTCATGTTGCTTTAGCATGTGGACAGCATCTGGTGGTATTCCTCACATTAGAGTTTATCCAACGACTGTCGCTGCTCTCTTTAAGTGCATAATGAGCACATATACAGTATATAGTAGCCACACACTGAGGGAAAACATGTAGTTTCACAAGCGGGAACTCCAGCCAGCATGTAACAGCACCGCCTGAGGAGGAACACCTACTCAGCCTTCACTTTAAATGTGCCCTATTCTTTCAATGTGGTTGGTCATCTGAGACAAATTGTGCAACATTGCAGAGTGTGATGTGTTTAAGCATATAAAACCGCTTAAATGTTATTACAAAAAGATATCATTTTAGCCATGTGCCCTTTGCCTTTAGCTTCACTGAGTCACATTTTGACTATACTGCAGACCATGTGGTTTAACACTCTTAATTGAACCAGAGGGTATTTATAATGAAATGAAATGGTTTTAGACGGTGTGAGATACATTGACAGGCAGTTTATTCACTGAAAAAGCTTTTTTTTTTATATGATGTAAAGCACTTTGAAATGCCTTGCTGCTGAAATGTGCTATACAAATAAAATTTGATTGATTGATTGATTGAAAAAGGGTGAACGACGTCATCATCGTTGTTTAGTGTATTCTGCTAACCCTCACTGCGGTCTTATTTGGTGTAAATATAATACACTAATTGAAATGCCTCAACTGCAGATAAAAAGGTGAGTAACACTGTAAACATCTAGAAGTAAGTTCTTCTTATGAGGTGGATTCAGCCTTTTCACCTGCAGTGGTTCTGACTGAAGACGAACCAATCCATAGTCAATAATCACCTGTAGAGTTTGTGAAATATTTGACAGAATGTTTAGACAACATTTGAATTATTTGGAAGATTTTTATCCAAGCTAATGGGAAACAAAGACAGCATTACAAAAAAGGACATGATTCTCATTAAACACTGTAATGTTGGTGTTATAGTCTGGAAGTTTTTTGCTTCTAGAGGACGACAGCTTAACCCTAACTAGTAAGTTGATTTGGGAGGGCATTTATTTTTTTCGCACAGAATAAGAGAAAAATTCTGTAAGGGGGAAGATACTTTTTCACAGTTTTGTATTTCATACATAACAGTCCGAAGACCGGCCAGTTTCCTATTCTGCCTTACAAGGTGTAACAATACCTTCCCACCAGGCATCGATACACACAAAGAGCTGTTATCACAAAAAATGCTGCAGTGTTCAAGGCAGCGTTTCATCTTTTAAATCTTCTGGCACTTACTGGTGATTCTGTCCTAGAAAATTTCACCTCCTCGTCTTTCTTGGGGCTTTCCTTTTACCCAGCTCCCTAATGCCGCTTTCTTTTTGCAGACCTCGTTCTTGCATCTAGCTCGCAGGCCAGCACAGCAGCTCCATCACTGCTTCTGTTCAGAAGTGCAGCTTTCAGAGTTCAGTTGTTGCATCCCTCCATTAGCTGATGTGTTGAAAAACTCAGACATCCACGCAGCAGAGTTCAAAGTTGTGTTTAAAACGGGGGTGCTGCTAAGGATGCTGTACCTGCCAGTTACTCCTAACAAGGTGGCGAGAGCTGAAGCTAAACAGACGGTGAGGGAGAAAGGAAAGTGCTGGAGGAAAAGAAAAGAAAAAAACCCAACAATGACAGGCAGATGTGGGTGTTTGCACAGCGATGAATAAGATGGGAGTTGAAGAAAAAAAAGTGAGAAGAGGTAGCATTTTCCATCTGGATATTAGTCATGCATAGAAACATCCAGTGCTAATAATCTGAACTGAAATGCACAGAGCAGAAAAATACCACAGCATCCCCTCTGCGATAAAGTAAATGGTGCGTGTCTTCATTTAAGGCTGGGATCAGAGGAGTTTACTCATGGCGGCTGATGTTTATGAGCTGAAATGCGTTATTTTATTAGTCCTTCAGGAAAGTGGGCTTCCTAGCTTCACGAGAAACTAAAAATGTTCACAGTTCTTTTTCAAACATGGCCAAACATACTCTGATCAGATTAGTCCAAAATTTTACTTACTGGCCTACATTTAAAATTTCATGTGTGGCGGCGCACCATCCCCATGATGAGATATGAGCTTATGAAAGCGTGGTTGTTTTTCCTCAGCAGAAACAAGACGAGTTGATCAGACTTAAAAGGATGATGATTGGTGCTCAATACAGGGAAATCCTGGAAGAAAATCAGAGTA
This sequence comes from Alfaro cultratus, assembly GCA_903066825.1. Lineage (NCBI taxonomy): Eukaryota > Metazoa > Chordata > Actinopteri > Cyprinodontiformes > Poeciliidae > Alfaro > Alfaro cultratus. Next base: position 11,179 of record CAEFZX010016036.1, on the reverse strand, counting down.
GAGCTTCATCTTCCAGCAGGACAATTACCCAAAGCTTTCAGCCAGTTACAATCCAATTGTTTTGATCAAAGCATAATCATGTGTTGAACCCACCCAGGTAGGGATCAGTTTTAAATCTATTTGGCATGAGGCTTTATGGATGATTCCATGTGCTGTCAACACAATCTGTCCGAGCTTGGAGTGTTTTTACAGAATGGGCTGAAATTTCATCCTCTAGATGTCCAAAGTTGATAGAGCCATAATCCAAAAGACTATAAGCTACAACTGCCGCAAACGGTGGTTTGGCAAAGTATTTCCTCAGGGAGGTTTGATACAAATACACTTATCAGCTCAAAATCCTTTTAAAGAAGATTATCTGAACATTCCCATCTCAGTTTTCCGACCAGGAAACTGTTAAATGCACATCAAAAGACCAATGAAAGCACAGTTATTGTCACAGTACACATGATAAATGTCTTTAATAAGCACAGGCAAGCTTTAAAGCACATGTAGGCAGAGTGAACTCACCTCCGCAAACTTTTATTAGCACTGATTGGACAATGAATGTAGACAATACTCCTCTTAATGAGCAGTTTACAGTATATAACCTCATTTAGCAATTTAATGTTGCGGACAGGCTTCAGAGTTGTGTTAAGATTTATGGACTAAACAGCAGATACCATCATTCACTACATTTTCCAAGGGTCTATTTTTACTGTCTTTTTTTCCCATTTATCATGTGCAAATAAAACAAAATAGCTAATGTCTCTTAAGGCAATCAGTATCTGATATTTTTATGGGTGAAATTTGTTTCCAGAGACCCGCAGATGGCCACTGAGAGGCCTTGTTATAAATCTTTTATAGCACAGAGATTCTCAGCACTGGAATATTTGCATGCTCATGTTTCAGGGAATTTGTCCATTAAAAGATGTGACCAGAGCACTGACTTCCCTATTATTTCTAGCTGATTACCCAAGCAGCAGCATTTGCAGGAAGGAGAAGTGAAGGGCAGTGGGCAGCAGAGCATGGCCACAGGGAGCAGACATCCCACACGGCAAACATTTATTCAGATACTCGCTACTTTATCCATGTGATTAACACTCATCACGACCTCATGTTAAATATTTTCAACTCCCATGCAAACTTTTACATGAAAACTTTTACTTCAAGGGCTGCGTTCTTCCTCTGTGACCTGAATATGCCCCTGTTTTTGTGTCTTCGTGTCACCAGTCTGCTCCCAGTTCTCCCGGGGAGTCTACGCCATCTTCGGCTTCTACGACCGCAAGTCCATGAACACGCTGACCTCCTTCTGCGGCGCCCTGCACACTTCCTTCATCACGCCCAGCTTCCCCATTGACGCCGACGTGCAGTTTGTCATCCAGATGAGGCCCAGTTTGAGGGGAGCCATTCTCAGCCTGCTGGACCATTACAAGTGGGAGAGGTTCGTCTATCTTTACGACACCGACAGAGGTGAGCGGGCCCCTTCTGGGAAAACAACAACACCAATGCACGCCGCTCCGCAACACGAGCGAGCTAAAGATCAGGAGCGCAGATGTGCCGCGGCAGAGAAACATCCGGACGGGGGAGAAAGGAGAAAAATCTGTTTCAGACCAAAAGCCAGCTCAAGCAGATGTTTTATTACACACTGTATATGATCGGGCTTTAATATGTAAATCCCTCATTTCAGTCCTCATTCGAAGCAGTCAGATGCATTTTATTCTCTGACAGTAATGATCCTAAATTGCGTCTGTATGTGGGTGAATCCGGCTCAGAGAGGCACTCAATACTTCCTTGCTTCTGGTAAATGAGTCATTCACAGGTGTTGCTGTAGTTTGACTACAGCCGTCTGAGTCTATAATTCCAAAAAAAAAAAAAAACCCCGGCAGATTATAACTTTGCTCTAATTGGATTAGGTAAAGGGAGTGTGCAAATACCTCCAACTTTTCTACGTGGTTTAGGGCCTCCGACTTTCTTCGTGTGGGCCTTGTCTATGCAGCTTTGAGGGTCATCATTTGTAGGCGTTAAGAAACAGCAGAGCAGTCTGTTAGAAAATAGACTGCAAACAAGGTACATACCAGCTGTAGATGAACACAAACAGCTCTGTTCTGTGGTTTAAGAACGCCCCAGGATATCAGTATCAGTATCTTTTTCATTATTAATTTACTTGGATTTATTTAGATAGCAGATATAGAGCATAAAATGATGAACCAATTAAGGAGAAAGCAGCATTTTCTCCTTAATTTGCTCAGACTAGTAATCAATAGTTCAAATTATTAAAAAAATAATGCTGGTGGTGACATCTATCATACAACCAAAGATGCACTGGATGTTCTGGGATAACAGTTTTAACAACAATCCTTTAATATTTTGCAGACATTTTTTTTGTGAAATAATATCAGTATTTATTCCACGCAATTAAATAAATAAGCTTGAAACCGCAATTTTTTTATGGAGAAATGCAGCAAGTAACAGTATGCTCTCTCATAATCTTAAACTCAGATTAATGTTTGGATCACATGGTTTGATGCTTTGTATCCTCAAGGGAAAAACTTGTTCTCTCTTCCAGGGTTTCTAGGGAAAAAAATGGTGTCATTGTGTTTTGCAGTTCTCATTTGGTAGTTCTTGCAGTAGAAGTTGTTCAGATACCTGTGAAGAGAAGTAGAAATAGTCACTTCTGTTGGAGAAAGAGATTTGTTCCAGCTTGAGCAAAATTCTCTCTTTTTGTGGAATATGCCTTAAGATTTGGTTTAAAACAAATTTAATACAAATAATTTTGCATTAGAGCTGCATAGAACATCAAGGATAATACTGGAACTGTAAAATAGTGATTGCATGCAGTGTTTGGTTTGCTGAAAAGGCTTAGGTGCCCTGCTTTCAAACTCTGCTTGCCAAAAATACATTTAGCCAGTTGGATGGAGTTTCATTTTTCTTTATGCCCACATCCAATATAGATCTTAGTGATCAAGATGCTCTGCAAGAGAGCAAACAATGGGGAAATGGGGAAATTCAATCAATAACAGCAACACAATTTTCAATATTCACATCATGGATCCATCTCATGCAGCCCTAGTTAATAATCAGAGAATGCAAGTCTCATAAAAAATTAAATTTGGTATTGGCTAACAAAAACCACCTGTTGGCCAATAAATTAGAAACCAAACGTCTCTAATTTAATACACGTTTCTTTTGCAACGAGCCGTCTAATATCATTACAACTTAAAGATACAGCTACCAACTTTTTTATTACTTCGGATAGCAATCAGCAAACTTCAGGAATTGGTTCTATGTTTCACATCTCTTTTTTGGCTATCTAAATTGACTTTGATTAACTATTTTGATTCTGTTGCAGCTTTAAGAACTTAAACAATGTCCATGTGTTTTCTAAAGAAATTAGGACAGAACTTACTGAAAATTCTTTGTAAAAACTTTCTCAGATAAAATTTTTTTTAAAAAACATTCCTTCTTTTTGTCTTATAAGCAGAAAATGATTTTCCAACAGAAGGATTTTTCTTTATGCATGGGCTCAGCTGAAAACCTTAAGGTTAAAGGTATTGATTGACTCGTCTTCCTTCTGCTCCCCGTTCAGAAAGAGCTCAGTAGCAGTTTTGGTTGTGCTCCAAACTTTGCAAAGTGGCTCCAGCTGTGAACAGATTTAAAAGAGGGAGATTCTGAGCTGTTTTGTCTTTACCTGTGTAGGTGTGTGTTGATCAGTCTAGCGAGAGCTTTTTGATAATGAAAGCCAAACATATGCTGATCTAGAGAGCTTAAGATAAGTAAAACTCTTGCAAGCTTTTGACAGTTCAAACACGTACATGAAATTCTCAATGACATTCACACCTGCTACAGGTGGAGGTTACTGAAATTGTACAGCGTGTGATGTTATGCGCAACATATTTTAATGTCACTGCTTTCAGAGGAAAAAGATTTGGAGAACATTGCTGGCTTCAGCCCGACTTTGAAATCTGACAAACTTTTCACAACTGTGGATTCCAGCTATTTTTAAACCTTCATCGAGCATTTCTAGGACAACTAAGGTCCTTTATAACTTCCTCTGCTTTCTTTCATGCATCTCCAGCACAGATGTCTTATCATGAATCAGATTGTCCCACTTGACCACAGAGCATGCAAATGCATTTTCAAATATGTATTAAAACAAAAAAGAGCTTTTTACATGCATATGCTACACCTGGTAAAGATTAATGATGCACTTTTTTCACTCCCGATACAGATATATGTGTTTTAGAATTGTCCGATTCAGATCTGATACAGAAAAATGGTGTTGAATTGACTTAAAATATCTTTTTTTTTAATCTACTGAAAAACATGAAAAAACAACTTTAATTTGTTCAGCCAGTACATTTCGGAGTATAACAGCCAAAGTAAAATAAATAACACAGAAACTGAAACTGATGAAAACAATAGGTTGATTACCTTGGTTAAAAATGCAGAAATAAACTGCAGCAAACCTTCTTTCAAATGGTTCAGAAAGTACAATTTGGAATGCTAAATATAATGTAAAATAAATAATAAAGCATAATGTCACACAGAGCACAGAAATTTTATTTTCTCATTTGTTAACACCAGGTTATGTGTTTAACATGGCAAAGTTGGAAATGGTTGGAAATGGAAATCGTGATAGAGCACCATCATAAACCTGAAATATGTAGAGCTTGCAAAAAAGCACGGAGTTAATGGTATCATTAACTCTCTGAAATACTAGAACATTTCTTTTAAATCCAGTGGACTCTACTAGTAAACTAAAATAGGTTGTCATTAGATCTTTTAACAAAGTAACCATTCTAAGCGTAAGACCAAATCAACACAGAGACGGTTCACCAGACAACCTGCTCATATATCCATCTCAGTCCTCAGACCTAAATCTCATCATAAAGCTGAAGAAAAGAATATGAATCTAACTTTTATCTTTCAATGCCGATGTGAAATTATATTTCTGCAATACAAGATGGTGTTATTTTAAATCTTTCTTACCAGGGTTGCCAATAAGTGTGGCTGGTACTGTTTGCTCAACTACGTTTGGCCTCATTAAGAAGCTTGTTATCGCTCCCACGCGAGCGGAAACCTCGGTCTTATTGATCTGGCCGACGTGTCTGTGGCAGACTGTGGCGTCTGATAATTGGTTGTGTGGCGTGATGAGACAAAAATATTTATCCAGTTTATTGCCTCTCATTGGTATTATCAACCTCATCTGAAGTGCCTCCTGATGTGGTCCTTGGATGCTGTCCTGTTTCACCTGCTGCTGTGTGGAGGCTGACAGGCCACCATCTGTAACACTTTAGCCACTTTCACAGAGGAAGCCCAAGCTGAGGATGTATTTCTTCATGCTGCACAGCTTGTGTTTGTTGAGAGACAGCTTAGTCGTCCCGTGTTGGCTCGTCTCGCTCATTGCCATCCATGCTCCAGAGTTGGTGTAGCCATTCCTCATTCAAATGTCACTTTAATCTTCATTATAGAAAGAGGACCTTATTTATGGAACAGTGAGGAGTCTCTGAGAGATGCTGATGTGAGTGCTGATAGTTGGCTTGGGACAATGACCGAGTAATGGCGCCCAGAAGGATTTAAAATTGGTATGTAAAAAGTCCGTTACCTTAAAATATGCAGAACAAAGCAAGGGCATCTTAAAGTCATCCTGGAGTCAAAAATCATGAAAATGTGTCTCTCTGTCCCTTTATATCTCATAAAATACACTTTCCATGAAACATTTTTCTTTTATTTACCAAACCTTTATCCATATTAATGAATTTGGACGATAATGGAGGATTTTTTTCAAAACGTGGCACAGCATTGGTTTCACACCGGATTTTAAATTCCAAATGGTGTCGACATCAAATATGTTCAGCCTCACTTTGATGCTGGAGATTGGCCTGCTCCGACAGCTGAAACAGTTTCCACTGACATCTTTGCATTAATTATCAAACTGCAAGAAGTTCTTTCTTCGGGCTGATCTTCACAGGGTTCTCTCTCCGATTCATGCAGCTCATTTTCAAGGAACCGATTGGCAGATTAGCAAAAGTTAAGCAGAAGAAAAAGCTAAAGAGGCAAAAAAAAAAAAAGTTTGTGGTCATTAAATATGTGCTGCAGTGCAACACTACCTATTTATCCTGATGTGCTGGCTTTGAAATAGCCTCATTAAATAGAATAATGGCTGCAGGCAGAAAAGACCTCTTGAACCGAAGAACATCTGGTCAGCACCAGCTGGCCGCTCATAGAAGGATCCTGCCAACTCTTTTCTTTTTTTTGCAAATTTACTGCAAATTGCTCCCATGCAGCATTTGATGTTGTCATAAATAATTATTTGTATTTTTGGAAAAGGATTTAAAGTTTTTTTTCTATAACAAGGCTTCCACAATTCCCACTGATAATTGTTTGGCTCCAAAAGACTTCTGTCTCCTTTGGCTCCAATTGTTTTCCTTTGCAAATGTGCATCACTACCGTTGGATATGTTCTGCTCACTAGCGTCTCCCTAACTGTATGTTTAGGATCATTTTCATGATGAAAGGTGGATGAATGCACATTTCTTTTGTAGATTTACCAGGACTACTTTGTAATTACCTCTATTCAGCTTCCCTTCCACTCTGACCAGCTTCACAGTTCCTGCTGAAGAATAGCTCCCTCACATATGATGCTGTCAATGCCATGTTAGGCTGTAGATAAGGATGTGTGTGTTGCTGTTATTTCCTTCACACATACCGGTTTGCTTGCGGGGCCAAAAAGATCGATTTTGCTCTTGTTTGAGAATATCAGAATCAAAATGAGAGTCATTGTTCTTCGCCATGTTTGCAGACACAAACAGTGACTTTGACTTTGGTTCAACCTTGCTCTCTTCATGATGCTGTTTATTCTTTAGCAAACCTCTGAGAACGTGCTAAAATTAAATTACACACAATTGGACCGTCTATGATATAAATAACTTCCGATGGCATTGGACTTTCCTTAGTGATGTCAGGTACAGGGGGCTCCATGCAACTTTACCACATACTTCTCAGATTTTTTTGTGATTAATAAAAATTATGTAATATTTTCTTTCCATTTCACAATTATGCAATACAAGATGCTGTTATTTTACAGCTTTTCACAAATCTTTACCAGGGTTGCCAATAAATGTGGTTGGTACTCTATGTGAGCATACATGTGATTTCCAAGTACGCTCATGTAGATCACATGAGCATACTTTCATGTGATTTACACATGAAAGTATGCTCTCTGAAATACGTAAATCCCAATTAAATATGATAACATGAATGTTATCAACTTAATATGATAACATTCAATAAAATTCAGGGGTGCAGCTTAATAAAAACAGTACCTGGATAAGCAGAAGACATCTGAATACTAGTGTAGATCAAATCTAATGACCACAGTGCACATTTGGGTTAATAGAGATCCATCATACTTTACATAAAGTTATATGTGTAATAATCTAGTTTTTAATGAGTGATGTATATTTATTAGCTTTGCAGCTGTTGGGTGAGTGTAAAATAAATTCAACTACCTAAATAAATGCAGCAGCCTATATGTAATAAATATTTCTGTTTAGTCAAAAAGAGCAATTTGGCGTACCTCGTCAAAGCGCATGCTCATCTAAACTGAATTAAAGCACAGTGCATTAGCAAATGTGCTTGTTAAAGATCCCGTTGTAATGCTCTCCGTCTCCCTCTCTGTTCCTGCTGCTTAATGAACTCTGCATAATGAAAAATAGATCTTTGGCTGCCATCAAAATGAAGCAGCGCCATTTAGCAGCATTAATGGCAGCGCTCCCTGCTATCTCCTGCAGACAAATGGGGACAGTGGGATTGGTGGAGGGCTTGCATTTGATGTGTAATCACACTGCCCCGCTGCTGAATGTCTCTTTGGTTTCGTCTCCGCGAGGAAACATCTGATTAATTGCATATGGCTAAAGCACTGCACTCAGCAGTTAAGCATGCGGGCTGATTAACAAAGAAAAAGGGAAGAAGAGAGATAGCAGATGCACCTCCCTGAGAACGCTGCGCTGTGACCTCACTCCCAGACAGAACGCTAGGCCTCGACATCCTGCGCTCCCCTTTTGTGAAGCCACCACCCTTCTGTTTAACCTCTTTTTTAAAAACTCTGAGACCCTAATATTGGGATTTAGACACCAATTTATCAGCCAGGCTCTACTTGAAGAGTGAGCTGTTATCTGGTTCCGTTCAAGGACTCCTTTAGGCTTCATAGTGAACGTCCAAAGAGAAAAGAGACGAACATAGCAAAAAAAAAAAAGTCTTTTTTTCCCTCTATGCTGGTTTCAAAGGATTTGAATGAACTTGAAGTGAGCTTCAAGGCTAAATAGAACAATCAAATTTGTTAGACTTTTACAATTGGGCAATGTTTTTTTGAAGTCACATCTGAGAAGGTTTTTTTTACTCCTGAATAAATTTGAGCTTCTCTGCGGGACTAAGCTCGCCTTAAGATTTACTGCAAACAGAGTGTATTTGGAGAAGACGTTTGAGAGCTGCATGTTTATCTTTGAGTGTGTGTGTGTGTGTGTGTTGACCTCATTGGTGAAAACCTCAAAGAGCTCTGTGCATCCACTGAGAAGGTACAGCTGAGGCGTTGGCTGTCTCCAAGTGTTTCTGCATGAGCCGAGCCTCCTCTCTTTACACTGCACTTGATCCGCTCTGCCAGACACCCAAAATGGCAACGATTGATCCTTGCACATTCGAACGTGGAGAGGCTGCGCAGCTGTGAAATAAACTAACAAACAACATGTAGATCTCCACTGTGCAGCACCGATCCTATAAAAGCAACCGAATTGTTAAATTATTAATTGAGAAGCTTTTCTGCAGCTCAGGTGGTGTATTTCCACCCAATTTTCTGTCTTTTGTGTCTGTTTAGAGAAAAAAAAAATCCTCATGTATTTTTATGAACCCTTTTTTCTGAAATAATTGGTGGATATCCTTGACAGCACAGAAATCCTAAGCTGTCTTCTCAGTTTTTTGATTTTTTTATGTTTTTTTAAAAGGTGAGTTTCACCCTTTGCTCTCGGTCTAATCCAAAGATTTTCCACTCTATGCATCACCATGTGTTCCCAAATTTGTTTTTGAGGAAAAAAGGCACGGCTTAGTCAGTCTTGCAGACTTGAGCAAAAATGGTAATTCACAACCCTAGCAAGACCAAAATAATCCTTAGTGGACAGTTCATGCAAACCTTCACTATTCATTATTTGCGTCACCATTTAGGCATCGTCTGCATCCTGTTATCCCTCTGCTGTCTTGCGAAAGTATTCACGCCCTTTGACATCTTTGTCATGCAGAATTCTAGTTTTATTTTATGTGATCAGTAAACACCTAAGTAGCAATAATTGTGAAGTGGGAGGAACAGGATTTGTGGTTTTCCAAGTTATTTTATGAATAAAATTCTGAAAAGTGGGCCGTGCATATGTATTCACACCCTCTACTTTAAAACCCCTAAGGAAAAGCTAGTCAACTACATTCAGAGGCCACGTAAATAGTAAACAGCAAAGAGTCCTCTCTTGTGTAATTTATTCCTGGTGTAAATTCAGCTGTTCTATGTGTATTAGAGAACAGTAGTGGACAAACAATAAACAGCACGTCAGGCAGAAACTATGGAGAAATTTATCCAAACTTTGAATTACTTGCAGAGAGTAATTCTTCTCATCTGAGTAAGAAGAATTTTGCAGACCTACCAAGACTTGACTGTTGACCTGGGCTGAAGTTTAGGCTTCCCATTTGCAGTCTGCCAAAAGCAGAAGCCATGTTGAGGAAATATGTGGAGCAAGGTCTACACCAAAACTGGATTGACCCAATCAAAGGCCAGATCTCAGTCCAATTAGGAATTTAACAAGACCTGGAAATACCCAAAAAGACTTTCTGGTGCAATAAAACAAATGTACTGTATATAACAGTTTTCTGATCTTGTCTTTGTAAACCATTTAGAAAATCATTTCCTATCTACTTCACAGTTATGCACTACCTTGCGATGGTATAACACACTTAATACAACTGAGGAGTAGGGCTGTTTTAAAAGAATATTATAGTAATTGAATACTCTATAGATTATTTTTACAATTAATTGAGTATTCGGATCTCTCTCTCTCTCTGTCTCTCCAGCTCTCTTCCTACCGTTCTCTCTGAAAGGTAACGACTCTGTTCTGACAGCAGAAAAGCTATCGTAATCCCAACATCGCGCCACACTAATATGCGTGACAATACTTACACATATTAACAATACTTATTTGTCCCTCAACACCTGTCAAAAAGCTGGAAAATTCAACGTCATGCTTCTAGCACCTAGCAACAACTCACAGGCGGAAGTGAGAACGCTGCCCAGAAGCTGATAACCGAAACACGGTGCATTTGAGGAATTGTTACAGCCCTACTGAGGAGAAACAGAAGTTCTGTTAAAACAAAGGCAGCTTACGAGAAATAAATAAAGGAATTAAACTTCAATTGGGCCAGAGAGACGAAAGATGACATGTAGGAGATGTATGGAAATTGAGCAGCAGTTGTAGCTTTGACGTATTCCTTGTTCATGCAGAAATGGATTTGGACACATAGATGCAATCTAACTAACGATGAGTGATTCATAACACTGCATCTTATAACAAGAACAGAAATCCATCCTCTCCCTGTTTTGCTCAGAGTTTGAATGGGGGTGGTAGCACAAGTTTTATTTCAAGTGAGACAATGGCTTTTTTTAATTCTCCCCTTAGCTTTGCCTCGGTGTCTCACAGACAATACAAGGACCACATCTCATGGAAAGATAAAGAGAGACAAGGAACAGAAGAGTCAGCAAATCCTTTGTGCCTCTTTTATAAAAAAATAAATGCTGAGCACCAATCAGGTGGGCTGTCAGATCCACCAGATGCTACTTAACTCTTCAAATTTCAAACATTCAAACATCAAGAAGACCTGCTCTAAAAGCCATCGCTCTTTTTTATTTTTATTTTATTGGGCTTTAAGCTTCATTTTATGCTGATCAGCTTCTGTTGACCTTTTTTAAGGACATTTCTTCAAGGTAATGCGAGATAATGGTGTGCAAAGTAGTGACACCGGGGGCACTTGTGATTTTGCTAAAAACTATAATTTTCTAAAAATATACAGTACAGACCAAAAGTTTGGACACACCTGGTCATTCAAATGGTTTTCTTTATTTTCATGACTATGAAAATTGTAGATTAGATTGTAGAAAAACCTGACAGGGC
>CAEFZX010016035.1:0-21688 GCA_903066825.1 Alfaro cultratus | reverse complement strand
ACATCTCCACATAGCCAGCTGCTGTTTGACGCCCCTGCACAACCTGAAGCTCCATTGTTCCATTGAAGGAAAACGCATCCCAAATCATGATGGCGCCCCCACCACTGTGCCGTGTAGAAAACATCTCAGGTGGGATCTCCCTGTCATGCCAGTAACGTTGGAAGCCATCAGGACCATCAAGGTTAAATTTTTTCTCATCAGAGAAGACAACTTTCTTCCACCTTTCAATGTCCCATGTTTGGTGCACCCTTGCAAAGTCCAAACAGGCAATTCTGTGGCGTTTAAGAAAACGAGGCCTTTGAAGACGTTTTTTTGTTTCTGAAGCCCTTCTCTCGCAGATGCCATCTGATGGTTATTGGGCTGCAGTCAGCACCAGTAATGGCCTTAATCTGGGTAGAGGATCGTCCCATGTCTTGACGGACAGCCAATCGGATCCTGCGGCTCAGAGCTGGTGAAATTATTTTTAAAAAAAATGCAAAATGACTGTCTTACTGCGTCCAACCTCAACAGCGATGGCACGTTGTGAGAGGCCTTGCTTATGCAGCTCAACAATCCTACCACGTTCAAAGTCACAGAGCTTTTTTGCTTTTGCCATCAGGAGGTCTTGACACTGTAAAGACTTCACAGAAAATGACATGGAATCCAGATTTTTGCACAGCTTTTGGCTTTTAAAGACTATGGCCTTAAACTTTTGATCAGCTGAAAAAATCATGTTTCAGTGTAAATGCAGTTTTCAGAAAATTCCCTGCTCAAATGTTCTTGTCTCTTGCACTGATTTTTTCTTTTAACATTGTGAAGCTCTACTTAGAACCTTATTAAGATTCAATGGTGCAAAACACTAATTCTTGCAATTTTTTGACTGGTCTTATATATATATATATATATATCAAAGTCGTAATAATCATTATGACTTTAAGGTGGGCCTGTCTTTGCCAGCTAAGCAACCCCTGCTGATATGGCCTGTTGAATATTGAAACAGATCATCCTCTACAGATTTAATGTACTCTCACTGGTGCTGCATAATTAACATGCAAAATTTACCCAGCTTGTAACTCTGCTGGCCCTAAAGCCTCATCTGTCCAAAGTGAAGTAATTAGCAACTTGATTGTTATGCTACTGACATTTGACTTCTATAGGATTACATCAGCAGCAAGTTTTTCAGTCAGCAATGTTGTGACAGTGGCTAACCTACAGCAAAGATAAAGACACAATACACTTTTCTTCACTGCAGACATACTCATTTGTCATAGTGTGAATATAACAAATGCTACTTACAACTTTAGCCTTAGCTCTGCTGTCTCACTAATGTATGAGAGTAAAACTTAAGTACGTATATCAAATTTAGCCTTCATTTATTTTTACAAATCACCACCTATAGTGCTCTACCTCTTCCACATTTAGGTTTCTTGTTTTAAATAACTATAACACCTGTCCTATGTCCTCAGTACAAGCCTGTGGCCTTTGCTGTTCGTTGCAACTTCTCTTACACGCCAGCTGACGACGACAACGTCCCTGTACCAGGCCAAGCTGTCACATTTGAGGCCAAAGAATTCCTGCATGTCAAAGAGGTATGCATTGAAAAAAGGCCAACTTGTACTGATGAAAAGAAATAACATTATCAGCACAGACTGACATGCATACAATATTGTTGTCTTTAGAAAAACCTGGTTTTATTAAGCTTTGTTCCATATTCATTATGATAGATATGACATATAATGATGCATTTTCTATAGTTAACACTGATTAACAATTATGGGGAACATCAGTGTTAAACTTTTTTATTTACAGTTGAATGTCTTGTTTGATTTGCTTTGCAATTGGAAGAAATTTAACAATGAATGGTGGATCGGACGGCCGGTGAAGGAGGATGGGGTGGTGGGCTTTGTCCCCAGTCCGGTTAACCTGGAAACCATTCTTATCAGAAGAGAAGTCCAAGCCAGAAAAGCTGCCAAGGCCTTGGCCAGGTAGGTACACAATACTGCTTGATTGAACAATTTAAATTTTTTTGATGAAGGAACCAAAAGCCAATGTATTAAAGAAGAAAGTATTAAATCAATACTAGTTCATTTCAATTGGGTCCTGGAAAACAAATGTTAGAAAATATTTGTGAAATGTCTTTGAGATTTGATTGTACCAATAAAATTGGTACTACCAATTTATCAGTTTATTAAACTGATAAACTCAGTTTAATTGATAAACTGAGTTTATCAATTAAACTCAGTTTCCTGGTTTAATTGATAACCAGGATCAACCTAGAAGAACCACTGAGGATAAAAATTTGCAAACCTGTTACAAAATCACACATCTTAGCTGTGAAAATGAACCCTCAAAACAAGCCAGCAGCACAGCAGTGGAAAGATGAAACCAAATTTAAACTGAGTCCTTTTGCCAGTTGTTGTTCATGAGGAATTTGCAGCTTTAGAGAAGTTTAAGTCATTATACTTCTCATTATGTTCGTTTTTCTAGCAATCTTTTCTCTTACTGGGTAAAACTCACCTTGCACAGTTTTAACAAAGAGAGTTATATCTCTGATATTAGCAAATAGACGTAGGGTCCAGCCATTAAAATATTGTTGAATTTTACTTTTTGGTTGATTTTTGTGGTTTTTATTTATCATTTGTTTTGTGAACACAGACATGACTGTTAGGTTAATTGGGTGTGCATGTGTCTGTAAACAGTTGTTTGTGCTGGGTGTCTGTGTGGCCATGTGATGGACTGGTGACCAATCTCAGGTGTAACCCACCCTGTACCTATTGAGCACTGACTGTACACCTTTATAAGTAAAGCGGTCAACTTTTATCAAACCTCTGTGAGTTAATTCATAACTCACTTCTTGTTTCAGCAAAGCAGCAGCTCAAGCAGCTCAAGATATGAACTCAAAGAAATATACTCCTCCTTCACAAGGTCAGTTTGTGCACCGAATAAGACTAAATGCATATGAGTAAAATCTATCCTCAATGATAATTAAGTTAACATGGCTTCTTTTTTTCTGTGTGAGCAGCCAACCAGCAGGTGAAAAAGAAGCCGGTAAGTGACAAAGCTAAATTGTATAACTGTTGTGGAACCACAAAAGTTTTGCTTCACATTCGTTACACATCAGATTTGAGGACTTGAGGCATCGTTCAAATAAACCTGGTATTTCTAAAAACTTCCTCTTAAACACAGATTTCTTTCTAGAAATGCCTGGATCCATTCAATACAGAATGTTAATGACGATTCATTGTCTTAATACATACATATTAAATACTTTATTTTAAAGCATAAAAGTATTCAGGTCCCAAATGGGATTCCTATTCCTTCATGTTTGGTTACAATGAAAATAGATTTAGTCTAACGTCATAAATAAGAGACTAGAAACAAAAACGTTTGGTGGTTCTGTTGACAAATGGTTGACATGTTGCAACTGCATCACCAACCAATTTGCTTATTAAACATCTTAGTTCAGATCTTGGACACATTAGAGCATGGTTAGCAAAGGAACAAGAAAATTCAACATTCCAATGCAACAGATTTTCTTTGTACGGCAAACCCAAAGCCCAACTTGAAATTTTCAGATTGTTGAACTCATTAAATGTTCAGTTATTTTTTTTCTTTACAGAAAACACAACTGAATGTCAAAATAGTGTTAGATATATTGCTTTTCCTGCCTATTTAAAACACAAACTAAGGCTTTTGGGAGAGATTGACAAAATGCAATTTTCTTACAACAATAACAAAATGGATGTATTTCATGCAAACCATACAATGTGTTTGTGTCTACAGGGGGAACAGACAGCCATGTATGATGTTGTGCCAACAATGCGACCCGTGGTTCTGATGGGACCATCACTAAAGGGCTTAGAGGTGAGTTTCTTCTGACATTTGATTCAACTCAATAATTTTAGCAAAAAATCATAACAATTGTAACCTGAAGACAAACAGGGTTAATTTATAGCAAATAATGAAATAAATCCAGATTTTTCCAATTACATCATATAGTCATATTTAGATTCTAGTATGTACAGTCCAATTCAATCAAATTTTTTAAAAATAATTAAATGATGACAAAATAAATAAATTGCCTAGAGAGCCATCTTTCAATATGAACAAGCATTTGCTGGTATTGAAGAGGAGAATCTCCTGTTTAATAGGAATCCATCCAGCAGAAACAGGCTAAGTAAAAGAGGAAACACTGGAAAAAGAAAATACAAAGAAATTAATTAAAGCTTTGTCAATGATGACATCCAAATAGGAGATTCAGCTAAACACAAAAGGACACGTCAGGTCGGGTCTATGGGAAAGAATAAGAACGAATATGCAAAGATAAATGCAAAGCTCTATCAATAGCTCCAGTCAGGAAAGCGGCCCAGGTCAAGTGTATGTTCTGAACAAAGAAAAACAAAGAGAGAGCATAGTTAATGATAATTGCAAGTAGTTTGTAAATTAATAGTAGCAGCTAACAGCCAAGCGAGTCAGTGTGGCACCAACAATAACAAGCTATCAAGCTGAATTATTATTTTTCTGTGTAATTCTAGGTTACCGACATGATGCAAAAAGCACTATTTGACTTTCTAAAACACAGATTTGAAGGAAGGTAAGTTCTTCTTTGTCATTGTCAAACCTGTTTTTATGCACAGTAAAACTTAATAAAGTTGTGAAATAATGCTTGTTCTTTTGTATTCTTTTCAGAATCACTATTACAAGGGTGACGGCTGACATCTCGCTGGCTAAACGCTCTATCCTCAACAACCCTGGCAAGAAGGCCTTAATGGACCGGTCCAACACACGCTCTAATTTAGGTCTGTAGTTTATCATCCAGCAGTGCAGAGCATTAATTATCCTTGAGAATTCTTTCATTTTAATAGGAATACATGGATAGAGCACAACTCTAATAGCTTCACTCAAGGAAGAGACAACTAAATCATTTCCAAAACAAGTTAATATAATTGCTTTCTGGAAAACTTGACTTCCCTTGTGGCATCCCCCACATTTTTAAAGTCCTAATTATTTTTTTTCTCATTCTATCTAAATTAATTTGAAGTGAATGTGTCAGAGCTATTTTTGTTTTTTGGCTTCCGTTGCTGCTCAATTTTTGCCTTAAATATACAGAGTTGCTACAAAGTTAAATCAAACATATCTTAAATCTGGAACCATGATGGGTGTTCTACTCTGTTGAGTATATTTGTACTGTTATCTCAAAGATGTGGGTTATTGCAAGGATGTTTCAGAGAACCGTTAGTAAATCTGGGTACCCCAGACTTCAAATGAGTCACAGCTTTGTGATACTGAAGTAGAGATAGATTCTTTTGACTTTGCTTTTACAAAATGTCTCATGAAAGCTGCTTTGCCACTAACACCATAGTCAATAACTAGCCTGTAGCCTCCACAGATCAGGCTTACTTCGGTTTGAGTGGATTGAGTGGGTTCTTAATCTGAATATGATCCTCAGAGCTTTGAGACCTCTGATGCTTTTTCTTGTTTCTTGCTCAGCAGCTTTTAGGTTGCATGTTCCTGCTTGGAGAAGCAAATGACTTAAAAGAAACGTTATTTGCTTTTATCTCCCAGACATAGTGGATGTAATAAATAATGTTTGAAACAATAGTTAGTTGTTTTTAGCAGGTTCGCCATACCATAAAATATATTTACTGCAAATATTCATAACCTCCCATCGCTAAAAGGATGATGTTCGCCAATCAGACCTAGCAGCGGTGCATCGACAGATCTACAGATGCTATGCTTTGCTTATTCTCATATATTTCTATCAGAACCAGCACAAGAAATTTTAACTACAGCAGTTTGTCAGTTTTACCTTGTGACATTATACCGTAGAATAGTCACAACCGTCTCCCTGTCTACCCTCTGATCCTTTCTACCCATTTCAATAGAGGAGAAAATCAGTTAAAACAAGAGCAGGGATAAGATTTACTTGCTTTTCTCTTGTCTCTCTCATTGCCGTCTCATCCCAGATGCTGCCGGTATGTACGACTGAAAGCACTGGTTTTCCTTGTGTTTTTGACAGCTCCACCTCTTTTCTGTTCTTTCTCTCATTTACCTCATGTTTGTATCAGCTGCTGCTACCCTCTCACTTCTGTGTGCTTCATTTATAGTACATGTACACAAAAACTGACTTCATCCTGTGCAGCTTTGAAATATATAGCTAAAGTGCATTGAAGTGCTTTTGTGTGAGTGGGTTGTCGGATATGTTTTAGGACTAAAACTTGATGTCCTTTCCCGCTCTCCCTCTAGTGGACAAGTTTTAATAGTACTCCTGCCATGAGTTGAAGAAATCTTGAGGCATCTACCTTTGTGGTGGGAAGAAATTATACATATAATAATAACAAAAAACTAAATATTTTAGTGCAAGGCTTTTGGTGAGAGCTGCCAAGGTCTTATTTTCTTTTGTTGTGTAGAACATGCTTTTTTTTTTTTTTTACATGCTTTTTATTTCTGATGTAAATTGCCATTTGCTTTGTTTATTAGTTCTTTACAAGTTCAAGTAAAGCAGAAAATAAATAAATAAATAAATTAACACTCTTATGAAGCCAGACTGTACGTGTTGAATTAAGTGTTAACAGATTTAAATCTAAAATAAATAATCTTCACAGAAAATTAGCATTTATTTAAAAGTAAGGAAACTTTTGAAATTTATTATTATTATTATTGAATTGTTTAAAGTTACTGTAACAGTTTTTCTATAATAGAATAAAATAAAATATGAGAAGAAAATTATTAAGATCTAGAACATTCCTATTATTGCCAGTCTCAATATGTGTACTATCTTATTTAGAGGTTTCCAGTGAGATCTTGTTGCATCATGTATATTTTATGTTGCCTTAGAGTTGGAAGCTTACATTTTCTGTTTCTGCAGCCCAGATCCAAGGGGAGGTGGAGCGTATATTTGAGCTTGCCCGGAGCATGCAGCTAGTTATTTTGGATGCAGACACAATTAACCACCCACTGCAAGTGACCAAGACTTCGCTTGCTCCAATTCTTGTTTATGTGAAGATATCTTCACCAAAAGTAGGTTTCATCAGTCACCCATGCACTACCTGATAGGATGCATTTCTCTAAATCTGTACACCTTTTTTGCCCTTTATTTGTCAAAAGAAATAGGATACTTATATTTTTTAAAGTTGTGTTCTATTTTGTGTTGCGTAGGTGCTGACGAGACTCATCAAGACAAGAGGAAAATCTCAAACCAAACATCTTAACGTTCAACTTGTGGCAGCAGACAAGCTGGCCCAGTGTCCGTCGGTGAGCGCCATCTGCTGGAAATTGTTAAAAACTACAACTGCTTTTTTTTCTGTTCAAGAGATGAAAATCTGGTTAATGCCGTGTGTTGATGTGATGTCATTTTTTTATCTTCTCCGAGACCAAGTTTGATACTTTGTTAAAATCAATGCTGAGTAGCTTTAGCATGCAGTAAAATAACAGGTGCTATTTTTTTTATTTTATTTTTTTTATCAGTCTTACATCCCACCTTACTTGACTACTAGTGAAGTTCTATACATTGCAGTATTATTTTTTTCTGCATTTAATGTTTCTAGATCGTTGTTGACACACAGTACAGCTATAGTTTTCAATAAACTTGGTCCTGCATTAAACATCCTGACACACATTTACTATGCTCTCCAATGCATCCTGGTGTTCACATTTTGTTCTATGTCTTTCTCACCTTCTATTGTCTGTAGGAAATGTTTGACGTCATATTAGACGAGAACCAGCTTACTGATGCCTGTGAGCACATCGCGGATTACCTTGAATCTTACTGGAGAGCAACGCATCCACCAGAGATGGAGCCTTCAAATGCACTTGTAGCACAGCTGGCTGAGAACACATTGCCTGCCTCTCCAACAACAGTACCGGTGCATAAAACGCACAATTTATACAGTGAAAACATACTGAAATATATAAAATACTATTTAAAATGTTCCTATCACCTCATCTCATCAAACTTCATCTCATTTGTGTGATTTGTACAGATATTTGTTTAAATTTAGAGAAACTTTTGATTTCTTTTTAGCATTCATTTTGCTTCATCTGTATGTGTTTCCACCAGTCCACCTAACATTTTAATTTCATGTCTTCTCATTCTATTACTATGCAAAGTTGAAGAAGAAATGAAATAGGCCAACAACTGGTGAGTGAGAGTTATTGAAATACTACTGTAATAGTTTTTTAGTTATGGGAAAAATGTAGAACTTCAAATACATGATTTCATGTAATGTCTGTAATTTGTAGCCTATTATAGTCAGAGGTCTGCTTGATAGAAAGAATTTTATTTTAAAAACCTGCCCACATAATGACAACCGTTGTCACCGGGATAGATTAGCTTAGTGAGCTGACCAGTGGTTATGTAAACTATTAGCAGTGAATGGAAGCAACTGAAAGTCTCAGTTTTCTACTCTTCTGAGGATTTAACCATAGTTTAAACATGTTCACAAAAGAATGTCTGTTCTTTCAAAAAAAACCCTGGTCAAAGTTTACATTTAAGCTGGAAATGAAAATGATCCATATGCTATGCATCTTGTCATTTTGAAAATTTGTCACCCATCTTCTTCACATTGTTTTCATTGTTCACATTGATCTCTCCACACCCTCTCTGTGATTTGGAATTGCAAGTTACTTAATTTTATTGTGTGTCTAGTTAAATGATATCCATCTGGTTCTTTTCCTCTAAGGATGAGCAGAAGAGCAAGAAGCCAGCTGCCTCCAAGAGGAAGGGTTCACATGAGAACCACCCAGACAAGGAGACCCCATCCGCCCCAAATCAGGAGGACAGAGTTGAAGAAGGCCAAAGGAAGGAAGAAGAGGAGCGACTTCTGAGGACAGAACCAAAAAGACCGCAGCACACCCACCACCATCACCACCACCACCACCGCCGGATGGAACACCACAGCCACGCCCAGCACAGCCAAATATCTGGTGGTGTGAATGTAAAGTCAGGTAGAGATTACAGCCAGAGGCCTCCAAGGAGACCCCTGCATGAGGAGAGGGAGGACGAGGTGGAGGAAGAGGTGGTGGAGGGCGATGAGGAGGAGATACACTACAACCACCGGGGTCATAACCATCACCATCACAGTAGCAACCACCACCATCATCACCATCATCACCAACGGCATCGTGGCCAGCTGTATGACAGGGAAGGCTATGAGCAGGAGCACAACGAACGCAACCGACATCAGAGACATCACCAGCATATCCCAACACGGACACACCATGCAGACCTCTATCCTGCACACAACCATCACAGCTACCACCTCCAGGGCAGAGATCGGGACAGAGACAGATACAAGGACAGGGAGAGCGATAGGGATCGAATCAGAGACAGAGATGCACGTCAGTGGCACAGAGATTCTTACATGGATGACTGACATGTTTCTACTCCCAAGCTGATGCACAGTTTTATGCTTCCCATTTTATAATGCACACATAGGTGAAACAGTCATTTTTGAATGTAGTGTATTCTTTCATACTGCTTATTACTCTTTAACACTACAGTGTTCTCTCCACACAGCCTAATTCACTTTATCTTCCACAAAAATAGAAGCAAACTACAAATTCTAATTCACACCCTCAAAGGGGGATTTTCTTTTCAAATTATATTGCCAAGCAAATTCCAAGTCTCTGCAACTTTTCCAAGTCTCAATAAAGCATTATGCATGCATTTATAGGAAGTATTTCCAATATTTATTTCAGTTTTTTTAATTTAAACGCATTGGATTTTACCACATAGTTACTGAGAAACATTTAACATCTCATGAATTCTGATAAGAATTGCACATCAGATTTGGAGGAGACAAAGAAAAAAATATGCACTGCAGCCTTTATAAAATGAGGGCATAGATGGAACCTTTCATTGACTCAGGAGTGCCTGACTTTTCATATGATTTCTGTAATCTTCAAAAACATTTTCAAAACGCTACATAAAATCTAGCCATCTTTGTTTCAGTCTCATGGTTGTCCCTCTGCATCTGTAGTTGTGCAGGTTATTGACATTGAATAAATATTTCAAAATTGCCATCCCTAAATTTTTTCCCTTTTGATGAAAAAGATTATCCTTCATGCATTAGGAGGTTTCACATTATGTGCCTGCTGTGTTTGTGGCTGAAGGTAACATTTGGGTTGTGCAGATTTTTTCTGTATTATTGATCTGGCACAAACCTACCATTGTCGACGGGCACTGTGACATAATCAGTGCTGTTTGCTTTAAAATTAAATGCAGAGACAGTGCTGACACCTGGAGCAAATAATGTGCAAAGATCTGTACCTAAAAGCAATTTCAGCCCAACGCTGTTGAATAATCCCATATGCATTTACTTTTTAGCCTTTACAAAAAATAAATTAGCCACTTTTATCCTCGTTGACATTGCTTGAGGTTCTTCTTATTTTTTACAATTATCTGGACAAAAGAAAGTTTTCTTGAGTATAATTTTAACATGAATGAAAATGACAAAACAGTTCTTTGTGTATTCCATTTTATTGTCAATTATTCTTTATGTATTGATCAAATATGATAAACAATGCACATACCTTTTGCAATTCTACATCATCAACACTATAGACAATACATTTATAAGTCATCAAAAAGTAAAAAAAAAAATAATTAATTTCCTCAATCAAAACCACAATCATGAAGAGAACTTAAAAAATTAACTGGAAATAGCAAATCATTTATAGAAAGGTTTAGCTAACAAAGTTCTAATCGCTCATTAATTTATGTGTAGCAGATATTTGAATTTCATCGTTAGCTTAGATTGGGTTTAAAGTGAAAGTCATTTAAAATTTAGCAAATCAAAATTTCAACATTGTGCAAAAAAGAAATTTCTTTCTGAATATTTCAATTACAATTTTTTTCTTCACATTTGCAGTTTAATTTATCTGAACGCTATTGCTTTATATTACTTTAAGCACTACAACCTAAATATTTTTTAATATATAATCTTAATAAAAACATATTTTCTGTTCTACTTTTGGAAAAGTCTGAACCTATTTGCTGTTTTGCATTTGGTCTGTCTGGAAGCATGACTAATCTTGTGGTCACACTCAGTGTATGCAGGATAATCTATGCATTTTGTTGTGATAAAACATGTTGCTTGAATACAATCTATGCATTTGTACATACTTCATAATTGCCTTGCTATTTAAATGAAAGGAGGACTTGAGAGTCTGTTACACTACTCAGTACTGTAGACCTAATGAGTATGACTGCATTGAGTAAACAAGACTCATTATTCCTTTGTAGATTTATTTTGTTTATATAATTTTGTACAGCATTCAAAAGTTCATTTTGACAGATATGTATGCTATTGTTAAAAATCATTAAAATATGTTATATGCTGTCTCACATTTCATTTAAGGATAGGAGGAGCCCTTGTGTGACTTTTTACTTTCTAAATTGAGTTTTGGTATATTCTAATATTTAAGGACCACAAAGACAAAGTTGCTTGAACAATCGCTGATGTTTACTGTACTGGTTTGGTAATGTTTAAGATACTGGAGATTTGGCAGCTAGGAGGCTTGGACTACACCCCTACCCTCCATTATAACATGTACAGCAAGCTGAGTATGTGATTATTCAATACCTTGATTTCAGTTGCCATTTCACTTACTATTTTTCGATTATGTTTCATTAGATTAACATTTGCTCAATAGTAAGATGATAAACTTACTATGTTAAAAAAAAAAAGCACAAAGTTAAAAAAGCCCAACATTTTTAGCATACTAAACTACTATGTTCACAAAAACTTAAACGAGTCAAATAGTGAATATTGTAGGTCCTTATAGTCACTAAATGCTTTGGTTAGACTAGTTTGTGTGCAAATTTTAAGGAGAGCTAGAGGCCTAAAGTAGTTTTGACTAATATTTTTTTGTTCAACTAAAATTAAATTTGCAAACTCACTGGCTAGTTCAGTGTTCACTCCTTAAAACAGATGTAATTTATTGGACAAATATGAACACAAACTGACAAAAAATTATTTATGAACTAGCAAATAAAGTGTGCTACTAGTGTAGAGTAGATGCCAATGAGTTGACATCAAGAATATTGAATTTTTTACTTAAACCTGTTTTCAGACTAGAGAATACAGAGAAAAAAAATTTATACCAGGAAAACTGAAAAGTTTATTTGTTTAAAGAAGTATAAACTCCATTTGTTTGTGGGCCAAGGAAAAACACTTTATTTCCATAATTTTATGGGTCATTTTACACAAAATGTCCTGCATTTTTCCAGCCATTCAGATTACTTAATTGAATAAATTAATAAAATTATGGAAGAACGCAAACTGACCAGGGAATGTTTTCATCAGTATTTTTATAGTTATAAAGATATCACAGGTCTGAGTTCTCTCTTAATCTGCATTCTCCTCTAGCTTTCTATTGTCAACCAAATCCAACCCTTTGTTGCTGAAGAGAGGGTTGTCAACGGTGGCTAACCTCCTAGGACTTGGTAAGTGATGACTGGACTTCCTGAAGAGAACAAACACGATGCCTGCCCCCACTGCAGCCCCAGTAATGAGCAAAACTGCTAAAAGTATGCGGCTGCGATCTTGAGAAGCTAATAAAACATCTGCAGAGATTTAAAGATCACATTATAAGCAACATAATGATGACTGACTCTTTTTTTGCCATATTTATCGTATTACTTACGAGGTGAGGGTGACGTTGGTGGTGGCGACACTGCAGAGGAAATGGAATAATAAACAACTCAACAAAATTTACAGTTATAATGAATAATTCATGTGATAAACAGAATCAAAATTAACACTGGCAAAATTGCCTGTTCACATGTTATGTGGATACTGTAAAAGAACAGGTAACCATGGTTTCACAAGCAAGAAATATTGATCTCCTTGAGCCAGTATTGAACAAGACGGTGTGGTCAAGGTCACTGGCTATTTGGTAGAATGACCTGTGTCCAAGCTTTTAGTTCTTGCCTCATGGCTGAGAAGTCGCTTCAATATTTCCACATGATGTTCTTTCCTCATGATATGATCTACAGTGCCTTGCGAAAGTATTCAGCCCCCTTGCACTTTTCAACCTTTTGCCGCTTTTCAGGCTTCAAACATAAAGATCTAAAATTTGTGTTGGTCTTGAAGTAATGACCTTTCTGTCTGAGTAAGAAACTCACTGTGGGTATTATTACGCTTTCATCATAACAAGCCAGGACAATTACCAAGCTCTTTGCTTTTGCTAAGGTCTTGATAGAAACATTTCACAGCAAAACATGTTAATCTCAAGGAAGTAAAATTTGTTCCAATTGAACAGTTGCTTTAGTGTAACTGTTCTAACAGATTGATGAAGAAAATTCAATTTATTGTATTATGTCTTACCTTATTTCTTTTGTTTGTTTTTCTCATGACGTCACACAAGTAAGCAGCGTGTTTGAGGTATTACCTTGATATTATACATTCACAGGTATGTCCCAATTTGACCCGAATATGAATGAACCGTTCTGTCATTTCCATCTTAGCTTCTAATATTTTCTAATATTTTCTAAAAACAATATTTCTAATATTTTCTAAAAACATAGCAGTCTTGATGTATGTAAACCTCTTATTTTGGCATAAAATACCTCAAAATATTAACTCTTTTATTCTGACCTTAGCAAAAATAAATTGTTCTCAGTCATACAATAGTAAAAATAATGATAAGAAAAAAATAGACAAGGGGAAGTGTGGAAATTATTTGACATACTCTAAAATTTCTCAATCTCACACAATATCATCAGCCAGATACTGACTCTTTAAATTGATCACAAACCGAAGAAAATTAATAAAGACTCATTTACCTTTGGCTGTTTTGCAGATATATGGTCTGTGACTCATTCGGCTGCCTGTGTGCCATGTCCCATCTGATGCACTTATCAGTCCATGGGAGTGATAAAAAGTTTGGTCAAACTCCCAGTTAGCATAATCCATGACAGTTTTATCCAACCACATCCACTCCCCTTGAGAAAAATAAAAATAAAAAAGTTTTTTGCTCTATTCCATAAAGTACTTGCATTTATTTATTAATGTAAGACTTTATTTTGGTAGTGATTATAAGTTTTGTCCATATAAGAGAAAAAAAGTGGCCTACCTCTCTGAGTTTTGAACAGGCCTAACCAGTAAGACAAGTATCTATCATGAAATGTCCCAATATTACTTTTTATGAACTCCTGCTCCATGGGATCTGCAATGCTTATAAGGCTTCCACCTTCACAAAACAATAAATTTTATTGTGGGATTATACAATTTATTGCTGGGTTTCAGATGACGTAGCACCAACGTCACGCGATGCAGATGGAGGGCCAGAAGTAAATGCAGCCCATTTATTTCTGTTAATCCAGCATCAAAACGCCTAAAGTCTGTGTCCTGTACGTTGTTCCAACCATTCTAATAGAGAGAAAGATAAATGTTATCTTTGTGTTTCGAAGGTAGTTGGTCATAAGGGAGTTAATAAAAAAAAAAACTTACCGAAAAAAGGAGAAAAATGGCGCCCACTTTCTAACAGAACCAATTTAAATGATCGCATCGTTTAAATTGTATTTTCAGATGTTTTATTGGACAGTTACTTAGAAAGACAAGCATTCATATATAAGGTAAGATATATTATTTTTATGCCCTACCGTGATTGTCCTCAGAGTGCTAACGTTGTTAGCAGCTAGCTCAGTGCCGATTCCCAGATAGAAAATATAATGTTTATTCAGTGGGACTTTCATGCTAAAAAAAAAAAAGAAAAAGAAGAAGAAAAGCTAAATAAATTAAATATCACCTATCCAGCCATACAGTCACCGTGAGCTGCGACTATCCCCACACATGCTTCCTGTCTGGCTAGGAACAGACACGAACATGGGGGTTTCTGTAGATCGGTGCGAATAGTTGACCTATATTGGACCTGAATCCAGCGTCCTACAACGACTCAATATTAACGTACAACTCCAGCATGAATTTGGGTTTACAGACGCCAAATAAATTATTTACCAGGAGATCCAAGCACCTAGAAATAATACGGGTTAGTTCGTTGTTATTAGCGATAGCATCGTTATCATAGACTAATTACTTAAAATAGCACAATTCACTACTCACCCGGCAGAAACAAGTCGACAGCCATCTAATGCTTATTTTGATCCCAACTTGAAACTAAATAACTGTATTCTCCAGGCTTTTGAAAACCTTCTTCTGGCTCGTCGTATAATATGAGGTCTGCAGCTCCAAATAGTTATGTGGATGCCTCGACATTGGATAAATCCTTAAGATTATTGAATTTTTACTTAAACCTGAGAAGTCTTTTTTACCGAGATAATACGGATCATATCCTAAATATACACGTATTTTTATTTTTTTAAGATGCCTCGTCTGTTCCAGACTATTTAGGGCATTAGCATACTCATTGTGATCAATTTTGCTTTGTTTTGGACCGGAGAAATCCACTTCCGGCCCTCCATCTGAATTTCATGCTTCATCCGGGTCACGTGTCTGAAGCCCAGCAATTACCAAAAAATAATTTGGGCAGAAAACACCTACCATGTGCTACACAGCTGGTAGCTGCCTCTGCCCATTCCTTCATTTCAGAGAAAAATAAGTAACAAAATCTTCTGGAAGGTATCCAGCGCTGCCTTTGAACAGAAGAATCTGGATCTTCTGGACAAACTCCTGGATAATCGTTCGATTCTACTGTTGGTGGTATATCTGTGAAAGCGAAAGACAAGGGCTAAGAATCAGACAAGTCATCTTGCAATCCATTCATTGTGAGTTTAACTACACCCTCCTCTGCCACATGTTAATCTCTGCGTTTCCATTACAAATGTGTGCAAGTCTTTGTTGATATTTTCCTGATGTCAAAAAAACATAATTTTGCAATTGGAAGAAATACAATATTAAGTCAATATCAGCCATCAGAGGGGACATTAGAGTCTTATTCAGGAATTAGAGTAGTGGTGCCCAAAGTCAGTGCTCGAGGGCATCCTGCTGTTTTAGTTCTCTCCCTGATATAACGCACCTGGATCCAATGATGGCTCATTAGATGGCTTAAGAAGAACATTGACATGCTGAAAAGGTTGTTACTACAACTAGGGAGAGAACTAAAACATGCAGGATGCCAGCCCTTGAGGACTGACTTTGGGCACCCCTGCTTTAGAGCAACAAGTCCCATGTACTTGGGAGCAGCTACTTATGCTGCATTATGGAGAAGCTATAGTTTGTGATTTTTTAGAAGAGCTATGGATTAAACATTTTAGAATGACACAACTTTTTATGAAATGTGAGATACTGTGAGACTTCTGGTGAAGCAAGCTGAACATTGTCCAAAAAATATTAATAAATAGCCATCATCCTTCTACTATTTCCTGTTGCCATCTTCTTAGTCGTTTCCGCCAGTAGTATCTGGCGAAGAGGAGTAAGTTAGAGAGGCTGAGGAAGAAACCCCAGGAGAGGAGCTCAGCAAAGCTGCATGCACATTTTGAAGAGGAACATGAACCCTTTGTGTTGAAATATGTCTACAGTTGGAAGTGGCTGTTTTCTCTCATTAATAATTTAATGTGGTAAACATTCATGAAACGTTTGATTCAAGCACTTCAAGTTGCATGTAAACAGGTTATGAAATGAATCACATTTTAAGTAAAAATTTGATATTTGAAATATTTCAGATAATAAACATACATGTAATGAAAGACTATATTTTTAAATAAACATTTTATGTGGTTAAAGTAAACAATTATTTAATCAGACATTTTGCAGTAAACATTTAATGTAAACAATCAAACCAGATGAAAGAGCCCATCTTTAAAACAATAAAGGTAAATGTTATGAAATAGATCACAATATAAATATTTGTTGTATTTAACATATTTCAGGTAAGAAGTGAACATGTAATGAAATAGATCCTGTCCTAGAATTTATGTAATTGAATATTACAAGTAATTTATGAATTTTTTAAAAAATATATAAAATTAGTTAAAAAATAAAAAGGGGTCAAAATGTAATAAAGATGAGTGTGCTTCATCTATGCAGTCTAGTAGAATAATTTCATGCTGATTTTGAGTTAATGGGGCACAAGATTTGGAAGCTATTGAAGAAAACATTTAGTATTAACATTTTAATAGAGGATAGTGTGCCTCATGTAATAGCATGAATTACCACTTTTTTGTATCAGTTGGTCACAAGGCAAGTCATTTATTTACAGGAGTGTTTGGTTCGGAAATTGACGGTCCCCAAGTGAACCTCCGAGCGCTTGAGGAGGGAGCGGTAGAGAACAGCTAGCTGGAATTAGCATTCATAAATCGGATCAACATTGAGCTAAACGCCCTTTACTCCACGGAGCGCGAATATCCAATATCCAACTTGAAAACAACTTCACTACGGTCGGTAACACAATGAAAATGCCGGAATAAAGTTTGTTTTGGTCTGTGGCCTTTAAAGATGGCGCAGAGCTACTTTGCGAGATGTAAACGTCATACGCAGTGACGTTGGTTCCAAAGCGCTATTGCAGCCCAGAAAGTAAGGAACTTTGTATATGTGACTGAAAATGTGAGTTTTATATTGTTTCATATGATGTTGATATGGGGTTTATAGTCATGTTAGGATGTAATTCGTGCAGCAATGCTGGTTATGACTTTGTTTGCTATAAGTTTGCAGCGTAATTAATCAGTGTTACTGATAATAAGCTAATTTAGCGAGAATGTTACATAGATGATGTAGACATTATCTGTATAATTACTTTATGTTTTTGCTGTTGTTGTGTTGCAGATACCATACAACAGGTTCTGTAATTTGGATGGAAAGTGCGAACTTCATTAAACGCTGCTAAATTAAGAGCTCTGCTTCAATGTCACCTCTGTAATCGGAGTCCCACTGTAGATGAGGAGCTAGCGAAACGGTCTTAATTACATACAGATTGTAACAAAATTTGAAGCTTCAAGTGACTGTTAAAAGTGAGTTTTTACTTCTTTACCTGCCGACTTCATGCAAACACTGCTGATGCTCTCATCGCAGTTATTAGTTTTCCATTTTCCATCCACATCCACAAAGACACAAGTTCCATATATACGTGGTTCATCGTTGGCCCAATGTGTGAATTTAACAGGCCAGCCTTCAATAAATCTGAAATAGTTGTTGGTCTGTAATGAAGGACAACAAAAACAAACAAAAAAAATTCAATCACATTCCAAATTGAAATAGTGATGCATTTGTGATTTACTTACACAAATTAAGATGACCCACACACAACTATTTCTAAAAATACAGATGTGCTTAGAAAGTCCTTCTACATGGGCTCAAAATATACGGCATAAATCCAATTTTTTACTTTTAAGGATACTTATTTTATTGCTCCTTTTAATTATAATACTTTCGGTGAATCGTAAACCATATTTCACAATTATTTTTTTGATTATTCATATACACAAGCCCATGTAAGCTGCACTGCTGGAGTCTAGCAGAACCAACAGCATGTCCATTGTGCAGATCAAACATTGGCAGATCCCATTGCAGACAGTACTTCTTTTCTAGCACCTGAAGTACTGGGAAAGAGGGAGGTACACCTGGCATCATGACCAGGTGCTGAAGATGAAGTAGATGTATGGAGCAGCGCACTGCTTGGACACAAGCGGAGGACTGATCACCCTTGATTGGGTTGCCCAGTTAGGGTGTCTGACGAAACATCCATAGACCCTGATTTCATCACTTACGATTTGTCCAGCTGCACTAATGAGGTGTTTCAAAGCAAGAAAACATAAGATTGTAGAATATTAAAAGAAAGTTCAATGGAAGAAAGGTGTGGTAGAAAAAGTTGCACCAATATCCACAATAACATGGATAGCATGTATCTCCAGCTCATCTAGAGCCACTGGAAGCATCATACCAAGGTTATGACAAAACCAAATGGGCTATTGTTTATGTTTTTGAACATGTACATTAAAAGTAATCTGGTGCCAACAAAGCTGTTGTAATGGAAGCATTTTTGGTACTAATCATCAAAATCTTCCCTTACAGATTTAAGTTAAAGACTTTCAACACCACATTGAACTCTGTAGAGTCTAATTCATACCTGGGCTTTGTTGAGGCCTATCCATAAAGGACCTTTGAGATTTATAGCCAGCAGCTCAATGTTCACCTGTGTCCATTCAGTCCGAATGCTGGCCAGATTGGCACCATCAGCTTCACAGTTCTTTCTAGCTGCATCCCAGGTCATTTGTTGCTCAATAAGCTTAATGGATTCATTTGCTATTTTGATGTAGCTTGAAGTTTTTGATTCATCAGAATCAGTGATTTTTGGGTCTGTTTATGATGGGGAAATAAACAAAAATATTTAAATGATTAATGATATGTTGATGGAACAAAAATGTTTATTAGAGGCTGTGGCAATAAAATGATGCAAGTAAGTCGCACTACAACATTGAAATGCATTTCCTAGTAATTTTGTGATTTAACATATATGATCCAGCAAAATTTTAAAAACAATGTGCAATAAATTTTATTGGACCTTAAAAAAAGGTTTCTAAAAACTGAAGAAACAATAAAAAGTATGGATTTATTTCTGCTTATCATAACCTTCAACTACAATGACCTACTCTTGATTCTGACTTACCAACAGCTTTTGCACATATAAATCCATTAGTGTCATTGCAGATCTTTGCTATCCATTTACCAATACCAAGTGAAGGTTTGGTGTTGATTACAGCACATTTTCCCGCATGTGGAGTCTGTGGTGGAAGAAGAAAAGGACTCCCTTTAATAAAAGATATACATATACAGTGCACCCTCAGTCATTCATTGTTGGTTGTGTCTTGGAAAATAAAACTTTGCTAAAGTTTTATTTTCCAAGACAATTGTTTTTCCTAAACCCCATGGATACCAGGGGCCCACTGTAGCTTTAAACATAATGCAAAAAATTTGTAACAATACAAAAGTATGTTATTCCAATGCCATGACTGACTAATTTATAAAATTTCCAGTGCCACCGGTCCCTCTAAACACCACCAATGGGCAAAACAACTAAAGCTACTTGCCCAAGGACAACTGAGAAAAATATGGGGATTCAAACTGGCAACCTACCAATTAGAGGGCAAACTCCTACCAACGTTACCATCGCCAGCCCATACAGTGTGTTAAAATACAACTGATAGCAAGCTTAGATTAGACAGGCAACATCTTTTTATAAGATAGCGATTTACAATAAAATTGGTACGATGTTACAACCATGCCATCTTAAGACTAGATGGATCTTATGGTAAAAAATGGATTGTACTTTAATAGTGCTTCATCAAGACCAAAAGATTTTACTGTTAGACAAGGACCATGTTAGTTTTGATTGTTAGGATTAACAATGAAATACTACTTATCATAGGTCTCGTATAGCTCTGGAAAATAGACCCATATATTAAATCTTTATAACATGTTTATCAAACAACAGAATACAGAGCAAAGAAAGACTAATAAATTAAGCTGTTGTGACCCCATACTAATGTGCAATAATGCCATAGTCATTCAGTGTTTACATTACAACTTAGAGAAAATCCAACAGGTAACAAATCAATCTTAACATGAAACATTTGGCTTTTAAAATATGTTTTGTAAAATAAAACACTTGCATCTATGCATGTTTTTTTCATTTTAATTTGTTGTTACAAAGTGTATGTGGATTCCACATACAACCATCTTTACATGTACTGTATCTTTTTTAACTTAATTCAGTGGGGGAGCCACTTTTTGAGAAAACTACACAATGACACAGTGACAAAAAAGCAACTTTACAAATAGCACTTAAATAATTAAGTTATCCTCACTGGATGGATGTTTGAATAGATAGATAAATCAGCATTTTAATAACTACCTGCCTCATGTCTGTGCCTCCATCACGTCTTAAAATAAAACCCAGATATTAAATTCTTCTATAAAACAATAGCAAATGTCATTTTTATGGCTCAACTTGAAATGCTGTTATATCCTAAAATCAATACTAATGGGTGGATAAACCGATTGACAGATAACTACTTACGCCAAATCTGTTACTGTGTGGCATCTGAAAATAAAATACAGATGTTAAAACTTTTACAGATTTTACTTAGCAAAATTTTGTTAAACAGCACTGGTTCAAAAAAATTGATTTGTAGGCCTTTCAAATCAACTGCCTGTGTTACATCAAAAAGTGAGACATGATAGGATATAAATTTACAATCATTTTTAATATTCAGTTCAGAGGTTTCATTATTAAATATCGTGAAAATATGCTTATTGTTTTCTAAAAAATATATATGTTAGTTGTATCTTTTACACAATTTTTACCTTCACATCACTATTACCGTATTTGCTGCACTATAAGGCGCACCTAAAGACCTTCAATTTTCTCAAAAGCCGACAGTGCGCCTTATAATCCGGTGCGCCTTATATATGGACCAATATTGAGCCACAACAGGCCTCGCAACTATGGTAAGCAGCTGCCGACTTCATTTTCCCCCAAAGAAGAAGACGCGCTCGGTGAATACTGGGCTCATTATGAGAATTTGAGGTATATGTATTAGGATTCAATAGATGGCAGTAGTGCAACAATAATGGATGAAAGCTGCTGTTAAAATCTGAAGAAGAAGAAGCGCGCGGTGCATGCTGGGATATATGACTGCGCGAAGCCTGCTGTTTCATTTTCATTTGTGTGTGTGTGTAAAGACCCCAAAATGGCTCCTATTAAGAGACGCTTACGACGCAGAGTTTAAACTCAAGGCGATCAGTTACGC
>CAEFZX010016032.1:0-49717 GCA_903066825.1 Alfaro cultratus | reverse complement strand
CATAAATAACATGCTAACAAGTTTACCAAACCATCCGTGTCACTCCAAATCACTAAACGCAATGAAATCTTCATCCTCAGTGTCGCTTGTAAATAACTCAGCTAACTCCGAAGGTAGAAGAACACAGGCCTAGAGTGCCCTCTTACGGTTTAGTGTGAAAATGACATGTGATATGATATAATTATGTGTTAATTACACACATAAGTCGCACCGGAGTATAAGTCGCACCCCTGGCCAAACTATGAAAAAAACTGCGACTTATAGTCCGGAAAATACGGTACTTATTCTCCCAATCAAAGGGGGGTCTTTCTGCACGGAGTTTGCATGTTCTCCCTGTGCATGCGTGGGTTCTCTCCGGGTACTCTGGCTTCCTCTCACAGTCCAAAAACATGACTGTCGGTTAATTGGTCTCTAAATTGTCCCTAGGTGTGAGTGCGTGTGTGTATGGTTGTTTGTCCTGTTTGCCGCAACCTGTCCAGAGTGTGCCCCGCCTCTCTGTGTTATAATTTAGATAAAAACAGTATGCAAAACCAAAATGAGCAATTTTGAAATTGTCATAATAAAAATACTAAAGTACTATATGTTTTCTTACCGTTAGGTCTTCAGGATATAAAGGCTCTTGACTTCTAACGAGCCCCATTGACCAAGTTGGATAAAGGTTTCCATCCAGGTCTGAGTACTTGCCTTTTAGTGAGGTTTCACAGAGTCTATGGAGAAACATAAGTTTTCATCATGAGTTGCCTTAACATGATACTGACAGCAGTTTTTATTAGAATTTTAGTTCATAGATTAAAATCTATTAAAAAAAATCACATTAAACACCTGCCACATGCAGAAGCCAAAGGAAGCTAAGAGATACTCTAGAACCATATGGAGTAAATGTTATTTTTTGGTTTTTTCAAAGACATTACTCCCTAAATGTAAACATGCCTTCTTTGGGAGTGGGTAGGGCTGGGAGTATATTTTAGTTCTTATATCCTTTCATCTTACATCCTTTTTAAAAGAAGTCAACAATCCCAGTTTGCAAACTTTTTAAAGTACAAGTATATACACATATAGTTAGCTGTAATGTCAGCTTTGGCTCTGCTGGAGGATATCGTCAATGGATTCAAAGGTAGACCATATTAGTCTGCTGGGACTTATTAATGTCGAGGGGCCTTCAGATTGCCCAGAGTAATCATCTTGCAGCTCTGCACGGAACTGGCCCCAGCCTTAATGAAGGAAACCGTTTTAATAGTGCCAGTGCAGCTGCAGCTGCCTGACATGTCGAGACAGTCATCCTTCAGTCATCTTGCACAGTGATCTCATCTTAACAGGTAAACAAAAATAACATTCACATCTAAGATGTGCCTTGCAAGCAAAGGTGACACAAAAAATGCAGTGGGAAATACTGTAAAATCACAAAATTCACCTGAGGTAGAAGACTGATTTAGTTGTGCGCTCCTGGTAGACAAACATGTTCTTTCTATTAACTACAGAGAAGGAGTTCAGCACAGAGCGAAGGGCCTGGATTGCTGTAACAGAGGAAGAAAGAGATGTGTTTAGAGCTTAAAAAAACAAAACACATGGGTGTGCCGTGGTGGCGTAGGGGATAGCGCGACCCACATTTGGAGGCCTTGAGTCCTTGACGCGGCCGTCGAAGGTTCAACTCCCAGACCCGGCGGCATTTGCCGCATGTCTTCCCCCCTCTCCTTACCCCATTCCTGTCAGCCTACTGTCAAAATAAGGGACACTAGAGCCCACAAAAAGCCCCCTGGTGGAAAACAAAACAAAAACAAAAAAAAAACACATTGTGGTGGAAAATTACTACAAGTTAACATGTGGTAATCATGTTATATTAAATGCTTGTGAACTCTCACCAAAAGAACTCTTTGGGTTACATGTACAAGGTTGGAAGTTGTTTACTACAGCTGCATCAGATCCAGACTGTCTCACCCCTTGTTTTGAATTCCTTATCCTTGGTATAAAACTTGTGTGTTGTCTCTGCCTGGCAGAGCTTTTCATCCAGACTTGCTTCCTTATCGATTGTCCTATAAGCTCTCTGTATTGTGCACAATATATGAATAAACCTGATTGAGTGATTTTACCTGACAGTGCTTGGGAAAATAGGTTTTTCCACAACAATTTGGTGCCGTGACCCAGATCCCTCAACTGGACATCCAAGGATGTTGACAAACAACGTTTGGTACCGACCTGGACTAAACTCCAGCCTCAAACCTCATTTAAGATTTGAAAGAGAAGAAGGCTGTTGGTTGGCTCCGCGGCTCCAGGGCTGGGATCAACAAACTCAAAACCATTGTTATCAGGTGAGATACTCACTCAGGCTAACAAATTAAATTGACAAATTCTAAATTATAAAATCTAAAATAGTAAAGATAAACCTTTCACCCTGAAGAATAGAGATTGGCGTTATTAAAAGAAAAAGTCGGGTTAAAGTCCCAGGAAAAAATTTTAATTAAATTTAAAATACAAAAATTAAAAAAGTGGTGGGTTAGAGTCCCCCCAATTGTTTGGGTAAGAGTCCCAAACCGGGTTAAAGTCCCAGAGAGAAAAAAGGAACCACTGATTTCTAGGTTAGAGTCCTAGTTAAAGTCCTTATCGGTAAATAAGGCAGGCATTTTCTTGAGTTTTGGTTTTCTAAATTGAGGGAACCAAACCTTTAGAGAATCCTAAAGACCATTATCGGAAATAAAGGCCCCTCTTAGAGGATTAAGAGGCAGAGCAACCACAAAGCTGATTTGTTGGATTCTGTGAAGACGTTTGCAGTCTGAAAAGGATATCTCTTTAGACCCATTCACGAAGAATGGGTCTACATGGTTCTGCAATGAACTAACACAATTATGTCATTGAAATATAACAAGTATAATAGATAGAGAACATTCTAAACAAAAAATATGGTTTTGAAATAAAAGTTTTAAAATAAATAATTAAAAAGCTGAACTGTTGTAGACACAGACAGTAAATACAATGTTATCAATGGGAATTATTAAGTGGTCCTACCTAAAATACCAGTGTCCATTGACTCTAAACATTTTTTTTTTTTTGTGGGCTCTAGTGTCCCTTATTTTTGACAGTAGGCTGACAGGAATGGGGTAAGGAGAGGGGGGAAGATATGCGGCAAATGCCACCCGGTCCGGGAGTCGAACCCGCGACGGCCGCGTCGAGGACTCAAGGCCTCCAAATGTGGGTCGCGCTATACCCTACGCCACCACAGCACACCCGACTCTAAACATTTTTAAAGATTTTTTTCTCCCTTTTTGAAAATCTATGCTGTAGTTACATAAAATAATACAAAATAAACAAAATATTGGGGTTTTTTAGTGTTAAGAATTGAAGATCATTGATACATTGCAGTGCTTATATTTTGGTATAACATATGATATTTGGCTGCATTTAAATTGAACAGAAGAAAATTCTTATAAAATACAGCTGTGACAAATTTCTAATCCTAAATTATATTGAGATCTCTTTTGTATGTGTACACATAGCTTAAAACTTAAAACAGAATCCTGTGCATTAGAGTTGAATTCAAACATTAAAATATGTTGTTAAAAGACAATTGAGAAAATTTTGAAGCTTCAGTAAATTTGGTAATTTCAATTTAAGAAAATACACACAAAATGAGAACTGACTGTAAATGTTTGACTGTGATGAATTTTTGACTGACTCCAAATTTTGATGGCAACGTTTGTGTCTGTTCATGTTGGAGTGAATGTTTGTAAATGAAAAAAGTAATAAAAGATTCTTCTTATGTTGTCTTATTGAAAAAACCTGTCCACTTTGACAAAACAAAGAGAAAATCAAATTCAGAAATTACTTGTTTTTCATATGTTTAATTTTGACCAAAGAGGTTGAAATCAGATGTTGCTTGGTTGTTTATAAGTTGGGTTTATTTAAGAACAAAGAGGATGAAGTTAAATTTGAAATTGTTTTGTTTTATTTTGAAGTGGGTGCATTAGAATCAAAGCGGATGAGATTATATTAAATTTTACTTAGATTTTTATAAGAGAATGACTTACTATTACATAAACTTTAAATTATAAATTTAAAATTAAAATTAGTATAAGACCTAATTTATAATAATTAATTAGGTTTGTGTTGTTTATGTTAATGTTTCAGTAACATAAACAGAATAAAATTAAATAATTCATAAATATCATGTGTTAGGGAGGTCTAATGATTGAAATGCATGCACTTATTTTGCAGGGAAGAATTTGGGATTAAAATAATTACTTATTTAAGCAACTAGAAATATTACTTAGAAAATGGTTTGGTATTCCACTGGTGCTTTACTTCTAAATATTACTTCAAATTTCTCCTTTTGAAGTTTCCTTAAAGATGACAAAACTGTCGCCCTGGCAAGGAGAGGTTGCAGGACAACTTTTCCTACCTAACAGAAGTGACAATCTGGATAAATCAGATTGTTGGCTGTTTGCTTTATTTTTATGGATGGATGGATGGATGGATGGATGGATGGATGGATGGATGGATGGATGGATGGATGGATGGATGGATGGATGGAAGGATGGATGAATTCCGGTAGGTTTTTTGTATCTTGCGTATATGTTTTTGTTTAATCGTACAGAATAATGTTTCAATGACTGAATGAATATGTAATATCTTAAAATGTATGGGATTATTTTTCACTTCTCACCATAAAAATTGTAGAAATTTCCTCTTATATAAACAGTGGGATGGAATAAAATTTGACATGTGATTAATAGTAAATATTGCATATTTACTTATAATCAACAGGAGGGAAATTGTGGTGGAAAATAACAATTTATCATCTGCTGATCATGTTACATTAAATGCTTGTGAACTCTCACTAAAAGAACTCTTTGGGTTACATGTACAAGATTGGAAGTTGTTTTCTACAGCTGCATCAGAACCAGACACTCTGCCATGTTGGTATAAAGCTTGTGTGATGTCTCTGCCTGGCAAGCTTTTCATCCAGACCTGCTTCATTATTGTTCTATAAACTCTCTGTATTGTGCACAATATATGAATAAACCTGATTAAGTGATTTCACCTGACAGTGCTTTGTAAAATAGTTTTTTCCACAACACACATAAATTCTGACAATGTAGTGAAAACCAAAGAACAAATTTTGTGAGAAAATAGTTACAACCTTCAGGTAGCATTTCTGATTATTTCTAATGCAGTGCCACCATCTACCACAGGGTTACAGTGAACCCTCGCTATAACGCGGTTCACCTTTTACTAATAAAATACTTAGCATAAAGAAAATCTAAAAGATGTTGTGGACATTCAATTAATGAGTCACCTCAAAGTTCTTTGATGGTAGTAAAATAGCTATGATATTTGATTCTGGGGAAGAAAAGTAGAAAATGTTTTATTGGTTGCATTTAGCCCAAAACTATATGTTAAACAACATCCTTGGGACTCGCCAGAGTCACTAAAACCAACCTGGTTCGGTAACAAGTGCAAGTTGTAAAAACAGAGGAAGAGCGACCGTTAACAGGCGTGCCCTGGGAAACTAGTTGGCTGCAGGCTGATCAGTCTGGCTAATTCACAGGGGCAAGAAGGGTGGGACACCTGGATGGAGNTAAAACCCAGCAGATTTAGGAAACTCAATTTACCCGTTAGACGGAGAGCTGGAAGCACATCTCCCCTCTCAAAAGAGAAAGTAGGGAGTGAGTGAGTAGAGAAAGAAGGGGGGGGAGATGTCGCAACAACGACAATTGTTATAAGTAACAGATGTAAATGCATGTAAAATTAATATTCCAGTGTCTCACCTGTTCTGTTGAAATGTGAAAAGACTCCTGTCAAAGCTCAGCTTGGGTTTTTATTGAAAGGAAGTTCATTGTCTGTTTCTCTGTTCTGATTGGCTGATTTGAAGACAGTCATTCAGAAAGTGAAAGTGTTTCTTATCCTGCTAACCCGAACAGATAAACCTTTGAGCTGACCTCAAACGACCTGCAGCTGTTTAACATCAGATCAGAACCAGGAGTCAATCATAGTTTATGCAGAAAACTGAAAACTACAGATAAACATCTTGATTTGTGAACTCAGGCAGATTTTTGTCCTGATCTTCAGCTACCCTGGAAAAAGTTTGCAAGACAAAGTTGAGGAAGAAATTGTTTAGTCTGAAATCTTGATTCACCCATTAATACTTAAGAAATAACAAACTGCATTTGTTCCTCAGGTGGT
The DNA here is from genome assembly GCA_903066825.1 of Alfaro cultratus. Taxonomy (NCBI): domain Eukaryota; kingdom Metazoa; phylum Chordata; class Actinopteri; order Cyprinodontiformes; family Poeciliidae; genus Alfaro; species Alfaro cultratus. The sequence continues at coordinate 43,543 of CAEFZX010016032.1, read as the reverse complement.
ACCACACAAGATTCTATCAAATTTATGTGGATTTCACTTAAAATGATGAAAAAAACCAACAACATCCAGCACAAAGGGAGATTTCTGTCGCAAAAAAGAAAGTAAACTCAACGAAAGCAGCAATTAAACTTCCTGTCTTATCAGCTATAAAGTATATGTGGTTTTCTATGAAGCAGCAGATTTATTATCAGGCTGGTGATGCAATAACTGGACTGGTTCCATTTATAAAAACAAATCTTTTCTGTTCATAACATCCAGTTCTAAGTTTAACTGGGATCGATTCTCTACAGAGACCCTCAGCTGTCAGGCCGTTTCTTGGCTTTTTGGTACGGTAAATATGGGAGGCCGATAGTGACGTCACATTCACAAATTAAACACAAAAATAACTGGTTTGCTTATCCTGTCACATGAGAAAACATAGGGGCTTATTTTTCTATGTTAATGTCATTCATGCATTTATAAATGTTGCCATTTTAAATCAAATATTTTAATTAACAAGCTAAACATTTTGTTTACAAATGAAGTAAAGTTTAGTTAGCAGGCTAAATACTTAGTTTCCTAACTACTAAATGTTTAACCCTGAGATAAATATTTAATTTCTAAGCTAAATATTTATCTTAATATTTAACTTAATGACAAAATAGCAAGTTAAATATTCAGTTATCCAAGCGTTTTTAACTAAATATTTAGCTAGTATGTAGAAAAATATTTAGTTAGCAAGGTAAACAGTTAGCTTGTTAACTAAATAGCAAGCTAAATGGTTCGTGAAAGTTATGAATGAAAATTAAACACGTTGAAAATGTGACTGAAAAATGAACCTCCATATTTTTCTATGACAGTCTAAACAGCCCAACCCAAGTATTTGAACTGGTTCTGGGCCAAATGTAGGTGAACATGATATGATTGATTAACAGAAGTTACGTCAACAAAGTGATACCAGAGGTAATCTGGTGACACACCCATAGCAGCATATAATCTCTGCAACAAGGCCGCTGGTTTAACGGTTAAAGATTATCTCACTGGAGGAAATCAACCTGCATTCAGTTTGTAAAACAGCTGAAACTATTAAGATCTGATACTTTGTTAAATTACAAAACCTTCTGACAAACTGAACCTTATTTAAATATTAAGATATTTGTGCAAAAACCTGAAGTTTCTAACTGATTTAGAAGATGAATTGTTCATGTTTAAACTCAATACATCTTCAATATTATATATTGAGTTTTTGTTACTGTACAGAAGATTCTAGAAATTATTTTTCTCGAAAACATTTTTAAAAACTAGTTTAAAACTAAGTAACCTGCTAAATCTGTTCCTTTTTAAAATATTTGCACATATGACTAGTTAATATTTTCACTCAGATTTGGGTGTGATTTCTCTATCAGCCACTAGATGGTGCTGCACTGATTCAGAACTGATCATTCACCTGATTGGTTCACCTTATGCTAACATGCTAACAAAGAAACTAAACCAGAAGAGAGAATGGTCAAGCAGTTATTAAACTTTCATTTATCTCTTATCGATCTGCAGGTAAGATGTAAAAAAATTATGAGACTCGTCAGGATTATTTTATTAAACCTTCTTAATGCTTCAAACTTTAAAAACTGAAGCAAAAACAACGTCCAGGTTTTATGTTCATCCATTAATTAAGGCACAGATGAGCTGCTGCTGTAACTTCAACCTGATGAGGAACTGAACCAGCAGCAATAAAATATTAACTTATTAACATTTATAAACAAGATTTTGAGCAAAAATACATCACCATGGTGAAGCTTAGCAATAAAAATAAGGATAAATAAATAAATAAAACAGGTTTAAAGCTGCCTTCATGATTGGAGCCTTCCTCACACCCAGTTAGCTTCCAGATTTTCCAAATCTCTAAAATCATCTGAAACATGAATCCAGATTTTCTTTAACTTTCATATCTTCGTGATGCTGAACGTATCAGTCCAGTTTGGACCCTGAAGCATCAGATCTGAAACCATCAGGTTGAATCTGCATGAAGCTCCGTTTCCTCCTGAGGAGCTGAAATGTCTGCAGCTCTGATGGTCATCAGGTTCTTCAGCAGCTCCTCTCTCACTGTAAGACAAAGGTCAGGGGTCAGGGGTCATGTATTGATCCTAAATCAGAAGGTGTTCATGTTCTCCATCAACAATAACATTAAAGCCAAATAAACTTGAAATCATATCAGAACGATCACCTGAAGGGCTTTAAGTAGGACCTGGACCATCGGCTGCAGTTATTTCAGAGTTTATTTTTAAACTGTTTAAATGTCTTAAAAAACTTTTTTACAGCTTTGTTCTCAAATTGGACACATGAGTTGACCAATCAGAGACAAGCATTTAACTGCTCTGAAAACTCTTCGGAAACATTAAACTTTTCTACATTTTGTCCCAGCAGGTTTTACAATCTCAAACTTAAGACTTTTTAAGACCATTATGAATGAAATGTAAGACCTGTAAGGCAAAAATGTACAAAAGAAAATAGCATGTTTTATGTTGTAGCAGTGCTAATCTTTTCTAACCAGAATGCACATGGCATTGTATGGGTTAATAACAGAAGTGAGTCAGTGATGAAGGCGAATGTCATCCAGCCAATTTGCAAAATGATAAACGCTAAAAAGTTACCCAACTAGCAAGAGTTTATAAGCAGCTAGTTAGCGGTAGCCGCAACGCCTCGAGTCGCAGGACAGAACAAAGATACCAGCACACAACACAAACGTTTGCTTTACAGAAAAGTCCTGCATGAAAAATCAACTACATGGAAATAACTGTTACTTGCAGCCTTGAATTTCACACAGTAGTGCTGCAAACCTTCGGTTTTGGGTGCTGCAGACCTTCGGTTTCGGTTTTGCTGCAGACCTTCGGTTTTGACCTTCTGCTCACCATGCAGCTGGGTTCTGGAGCGAACGTCACACCTTTCAGAGCTCTGTCCTGAGATCCGCTGCTGCTGCCACTCACTGAGTTCTTCCTCATGATGCCTGAGCATAAAGCAGACTCGTTTCAGAGAGCCTGAAACCGTTACTCTGTCTGCACAGTGCAGTGAGCTCATCTACCTGAAGGGGGCGGTATGTCCCGTCTCTGCAGGCTGTTTCTGCGAGGCAGGGTGTAGTTTGCTGGTTTGGAGAGACGGCGGTGGCGGTGTTTCAACATGGCCGCCGGAGGGATAATGCTGGGGGGCGGGGCTTTGCCTTTCTGTCGATAGAGCTCCTCAATTTCTCGCTTCTGACTCACCTGCAGGCTCTGCACCTGCCCCAGGTGTCTGTGAGGAGGAGAGAGAGGACAGTGCACAGTAAACAGGCATTCATTGTGAGATTTGGTGACACCTGCTGGCCAAACCCAAAACACTGCTCTTTACATGACAGTAAGGTGTGATGGATTTATTTTTCCAACTGCAGCAAAAGATGATCACCGATCACCCAGTCACCTGTGACGAAGCTCCATTAGCTCCTCCCACATCTCCTCGCCCTCTGATTCGTCAGAGCTGTAGGTGGCAGAGCGGCTCCATGATTGGCTGCTGCCTGACCCCTCCCACAGACTGACGCTCAGCCTGCGGCTCCCCGTCGTCTTCTGCTCCTGACCAGACAGGCTGTCATAGTTGGCAGGAGGGGAGATAGTGACTGTGGGGTTGCTGCTCTCTGATTGGCTCGTCTCTGTACTGCTTCCTGTGTGCTCTGGTTGATTTTTATTGGATGGAGTCACGGACTGGGTGGTGTCGGTAGTGTTGTCTTCAGTGGATGGTCCTTGATGACTGACAGAGGGACCTCCTGAAGAGGGCGACACCTGGAAGCGTCCAACTGTGAAACCTGGTTCCTTTACTGTGAAAGAAGAAAAGAGGAGAAGATACTTTTGACTGACTGAGAGATAATTTCATTTTCAGCAAGTTCAGCCCAAAGACAGAGCAGAAATACTGACTAAACAATAAAGTCGTGATTCCAACACAGAAAGGAGCAGTGGAAGAACAGAGGAAGAGAATGTTTCCTGGGTGTTTTCCTTTGGAGGTGTTTTGGGGACATCCTACAAGGAGGAGACCTCGGGAAAAACCAGAGCTCAGTAAAGGAACAATGCATCCCGTCTGGTCTGGAATGACTTGGGAGACTCCAGAATGAGCTCGGAGAGGCATGTCCGGTTTCCTTTCTGGACATGTTACCTCAACCCAGTTGGATAAGTGGAGGTCAACAGCAATAGCAATAGAAAGGAAAACTCTGGGAGATGTAAAAATACATGATAATAGGAAACTTTATTCTTTTGCTGGTTCTCTGGGATTTCTTCTGTTAATGAAAAAATCTTGAGAATCGTCTTTGTTTTACAAATCAGAAAGTAAATTTTACCTTTCAGTGTCGGAGACATTCTTCCTGACGGAGAAACAGGAGGGGACACCTAAAATAAAATAAAAAATATCTAGTTTGATCAACATGGGACATAAGTGAAGAGAACCAACACAACTCGGCAGTAAGGACATTTGGTCTAAACATTACAACCAGTTAAAAATATGATTTAATTTAACTGGTCATAGACAAAGATACAATCATGAGAAACTACAAGGCATTGAGTCACTGCCTTGTCATTGACCTGCTTGCTATTTGTGTTTTGTGAAACAACAGACTGGTGAATTGTAGCTGATGAACTTATGGTTCACTGAGCACAGGAAGGATTCCTAGAGCTAAACTGATGTGACCTCTCTAACCTATGAGACATGGAGAGACGGATGTAAGGTTTGTTATGTATAAACACACATCAATGTGTTGATGACCTGCCACTGTTTTATTTTAGTGTTTGAAAATAATCACAGTCTCATTTGAGAGAGACAAGAAATACCTGGACTGATCAGGTATTGCTTGAGGTCAATGTGGGTGAGACATGTAAATGCACTGATCATAAAACAGATTAAAAAAACACTTGACGTCTATAGACCTCACCATTTTGCGAGGAGTTGATGCACGAGGAAATGATGAGGAGGAAGAGGTGGATGAGTCTGAGAGCTCTTCTCTGTGATTGGGTCCACTGCTCAGACTTGGAGAAAAGGATGTACCTGAACCTGTGAACCAGGATGATAAATGTTCAGTGTCTGAGTCTGATCAGCTGTGACTGAAGTCATTAAATCCACCAGGTACTCACCATGAGGGGGTGAGGGTAAGTCAGCTTTACGGCCAGAACTGTTGAGCTGTGATGAAGGAATGAGAGGTTAGAACAAAATCAAGATGCTTTGGTTCCATACAACAAAACCCAGTTACCCCAAAACTGATGATCACACATGATAGTCCATTAGACTCTGTTTGATTTGGGATCAAAATTTGTTACATTTTCAACTTATGCATTTCACTTTCACACTCCACTGTCAAACAAACCAAACCCTTTGAATAACCTGATCCCCCCCTTAACCTGGAGCTGCACCAGGAACCACTGAAGGAAATGACACAGTGACATGAGAGGCACTTCCTTCTTCACAAAATGTAAACAACAAATGAGTACTGGCAAATTTGAGCATTTATAGGATTTCACTTGTCATTGGATATTTTTTCCCACTAGCGTTAGACTCTCATGCTTGTTTTGGTTGTATTTACCCAGAATGCCCTATGCTATAGTTTGTTTTCTGTTTTTGGACTGGTCTTCGGTCCACTTGGCCGCACCAGAGTTCACTTCACCCAAACCGAGACCTAGGTTTGTAGGCAGACCCTAGTTCGCTTCTTTAGTCTGCATCAGCATAGCACCACACTAGACTTTCAAGGCAAATAAAGCAGGTTAAACAAGGTGGTGTGAATTAGTCTTAGTCTTACCTGAGGTGTTTCTGGGATCCTGTTGTTTCTGGGACCCTGCTCACTGTCCCTAAATGAGCCAGTCCGAGGTCTTGGTGGGGAGTATGTTTGTTGTATGGAGAAGGAATTGGAAAATGAACCTTGGTTTTGATGATGGAGACCAGAACCCAAAGATGGAGACCCAGAGGAAGAGTGGGGAGGTTTGGGATTTGAGAATGGGGGAGATAAAGGTGGAGTGTGGGGATATAAGCCCTGATTGGGGGCCCCAGATTGGGGTAAGAAGGACTGAGCCACACTCATTGCCACAGAGATGACGTTAGCCAAGGAAAAGTAAGGTTGGTCTGGGGAGGGCCATTGGGGAGGATTGGGTGCAGATGGAGAAGAGGGGGGTGTAAAAAGGGAAGGGTTGCTTTGCACCCGGGGCAGTCGGGAGATGGGGGACATGGTTGGGAAGGAGGCAGTGTAAGTGGAATAGGGGTGAGTCTGGAGTTGATATTGAGCAGCATGTGGGAGATGCGGTTGGGGAGTCGTGTTGGAGTCTGGGTGGGGGTAGTGGAGGGAGAACTGGGGGTGCTGATAGGAGGAAGCTGGAGAGAGAAACATAAATGACATTTAGTTTTAAAAAAGGTAAACATCTGGGTAATTCACGTTACCACCAGGTGGTGCTGTGCATCATCTCAATACTGGTCTACATTTAGGTTGGACGCCAACCAAAGTGTTTCAACACTACCACCAAAATTAAAAAGATTACAACCATATTATGGCCATATTTGTCTGTAAATATGTTCTATCCAGAACTTTTTAAGCACCTTTTACTATCAAATTATTAATCAGTTAATCCAAGAAATAGTCAACAGATCAACCCTACATTGCATTGATGTTAAAATTGCAACAAATAATCAAGCATATAAGTAGATATCCATCACCCCATTTGGAGAAGATGATGATGTGAAGGTATTATGTAAAACACGACTCCATCGTACCTGATGGAGTCTGAAAAGACTGTGACCTCAGCGGTCTGACGAGGGGTGTGGCCTCTGTGTCGATGCGGAAATCCACAGCTTTCAGAGGTGAGGGGTCACTGTTATCAATATCTGACAGGAAGAGACAACAGTCAGCCAGAGAAACGAATCAATGAATGAGTCAAAACTGACGGAGATACATCAGATCAAAGTAGATCTGAGTTTCAAACCATCAAACTGACTTCACAGTACAAATGTTGGTACTTACCAGGTAAAGAGGACGAGGACAAAGTCCTGGACAGACCCTTTGTTGCCTCGTTTAACTGTGAAGATTAGAGTACCAATAATTCAATAAAATTACTGAAACCATGGAGTCTGACTGAGATGATTTTATATCGTAAAGCTGTTCTGTTTTATAAAAAAACTGAACAGGTTTAAACAATTAAAGGTTCAACTGTTTATGCACTGTTCAACCAAAGGAGGGCAGAACTGAGTCAGTTTTAGGCATAATATTGCAGAACTAAACACAAAAATGTACACAGAAACATAAAGACAGAACCCTAAATTACCTATTTGATAAAAGCAAAAAAGAAATTGATTTTGGGAGTTAGTTGACAGAAGAAAACCTTTAGGGGAGAAATGAGATGCACCTGTGATTCGGGCAATGCTGATGCAGTCAAGTTGGGCAACTTGCTGGCGCCTGCTGGATGCTGCTGATGCATCATTAACTCCGCCCGCTTTATGATTTCATACATGCGTAGAATAAACCCCTCTCTCTCTGATGGCAGGATGAAGTCTCTGAGCAGCTGAAAGTAAAGAGTTGGTTGATGTTGATGGAGGACAAGCTGGAGGAGAAAGCTCAATGCTGATTGGTTGTCTCCTAACCATCACAGAGGCGATGTCCTCTGGATTGTCTCCATCCAGGTCAAACTTGAAGGTCACCATCTTGTTGTTGTGAGTCTGCAGCTGACACTCCACCACTCGGTCCACCTTGTCGGACACCTAAATGCACCAAACACACACCAGCTGCGTTTGGATCAACCATAAAATTGCATAAATGGAAACATCTTTTTTTTTTTAAACTCATGGTTTTTGAGAGGTGGGTTTTGACCAAATCTAAATTGGTTTCTTTCATAAAACTGCAATGGAAACTTTTTTCTGACATCATGAGTCACATGACCATCAGTCGGATGTTGCTACTGGTGAAAAGGCCAAAGAAAACAACAACAACTTCCTGAAAAGTTGCTGTAAGTTAGTTTCGTCGTATTTCAAGTGTATTAAGAAATTTGCACTTAAAACTAGACCAAAAATACTTGGTAAGATTTTGTGTTTTTGCAGTGTTGTAACTGCTTATTGGCATGTTTTTTAATAACTTATCACGGGTCGAAAGTTATTCACGTGTAATTTTAATTTTATTTCTTAATTAATGGAAACACAGCAATTGTGAAATTGTGTTTTTCGACATCAGCGGGATATCGACAAGGATTTGTTGCCGTTTGTAATAGAAGCTCAGCTTTCGACTGGTCGGCTCGACTCACCCCGACGATCCTCAGCCGGGCTCTGGCTCTTCGCCTGAACTGCTTCGTTGCTTCTCTTTTCGCTGCTTCCTGCTTGCTCCGATCTGATTGGCCATCGTTGCCGTCACTCAGGCTGGATGTTATGTCAGAGGAGTAGCTGTAAGGAGAAAACAGATTCTAAAATAAAACATATTGAAACGAAGGAGGATGATTGTTTCTCCTGTGTGTTACCTGTCGACAGGTGAGGAGAAGCCGCAGCGTGAATTAGTGGGATGTTTCTCTGAACTTTGGGAAACAGCAATGCTCTGCAGAACACAGTTTCAATTAGAGATGAGACTTTATTAGTTATCAATTCATTTGTTTAAAAAATTGGCATAGACTGCACATTTTACATCTAATCCTTTTTTAAAATAAAATATTGGAAATACATTAAAAGATGCAAATAAACAAACAATTTGATTGCTTTTTTAAAATCAGAAAATACACATTTTCTTGCCTAAGATATATACCAAAGGATGCATTTGTAGGTAAAAAACAACAACAAAAAAACTTCTAACATCAAGATGTGGAAACCTCCTGTAGGGCTGATCTGGTGATTATTTCTTGGCTTAACTGATTAATAATTTGATGAAAAAGATCCTTAATAGGAGATTTTTTTTACACAATTTGAATCAGGTGACTGTAAAGGAGATCTAGGTAGAACATTTTTTTTATTATTATTTTAAATGCAAAATTTCTGTATATTTTAGCTTAATTACTACTCTGAGTATATTATTCTTTCAGCAAATTGCTATTTTTTAAGTCTGTATACTTCAGTTAACAATTAATCGATTGTTAAAGTATTTTGATAATTGATTCATCACGATTTATCTGATTAATCGTTTTAGCTCTATTCAGATTTTAGAGATTGAAGGATTTTATAGACTTATTTAAATTAATCCCTGTGATAATGTTTTTGTTGTTCTCTAATGTTTGTAGCTGGACTGAAGCAAATAAAGTAAATTTGATCTGTTTTTCTCAAATACAATAATACTACTTCCTTCCTGCTGACCTTTGGGAAGCGCAACACCGGGAAGGGCGGAGCTTTGGAGGCTGTCCGACTCAGAGGAGGCGGAGTCCCTGGGTTGGGAGGAGGAGCCTCTGGAGTTGCAGGAGGGGTGTTGAAGAAGATTCCTGTCTCACAGTCAGCTGCAATAAGAAGAGGCAGTTATTAACTTGAACAGCAGCTATAATAACAATTCAATCAGACATTGAAACACGTAATTTAATCCACTGACAGGCAGCTGAGGAGTGAGACGCGTGTCTGGTTGTCTTGTCTTGGTCCTCGTCTCCATCTTCTTCCGTTTTGCTGGACAAGACGCTGATCCCAGAATCTGCCGGGCTGCTGCTCGCCCACAGCATCCCTGCTGGGCTGGATGCAGTGGGCGGGGCTTGTATGTCAGCAGGAACGTCATTCTGTGAGTTTATTGAACGAGAGTTAAGGCTCCCACATTCCTGGGTGTATTTCACTCTGTGGAAGTTCAGCAAGCTTTCATTTTCAGGTACACGTTCTCGGTGTTAAGATCAAACTGTTTTACATGCTAAACAGCTGAAGAGGTTGCGATTTGGCGCCATCTTGTGGATGTAATTAATTTTTAACAATGTCTTATGAAAGACATTAGAAAATTTAATTAGTGAGCGAATATAATGACTTTCAGAGAACATTTTACTTTGTAACACAGTACTCATAAAATAATAATATTTTTTTTAACGTATGTGTCATGTCGCTTGGGGCTAATTTTGGTTAATGGAAGTGCGGATATGCGGTGCACAGTAAAGTAGCTAAGTTACTTATTAAACAATAAATTGCTAATCAGCAGTTGGACTAGTTTCTCAAGGTAAGTGTGGCTGAATTTGAGGGAAATAAAGGAATTTGTTTTGAGAAATGTAGGAAATCTGTATCCTTGATGGTCCAATCGAAACCGTCTGGGGACATAATGGGAGGAGTCTGTGTGGCTCCGCCCATTATGTAAAGTATGCAAAGTACGGCCGAGTAATTCAGAGCCTTTAGGCTACTGCAAAACAAAATATGATAATGAACAAATTCAATAAATTAAGAAAATGAAAAGATTTCTATTTGTAAATAAAATCTTAAAACATTTAATTTGTTTCGTCAGACTCACCTGATTAGCCACCCTTCCAGAAGCAGACGCAGGCTTCTGATTGGACAGTTTGGACTGATCGGGGGCGGGCTCAGTCGCCTTCCTGTTAACAACCGCTTTAAGGTTGTTCAGCGCTTCCTCCAGCAGGCGGCGCTTTTTGTCCCGCTGCTGCTTTATGGCAGTCACTCGGTTTCTGATCGCCTTGGCGATCACCTTGTAGTCGGACTTGCACACAAATCCCAGGATCACCTGAGAGACAAAGATGACAGGTGAGTCCAGCCGGCAGGTGATTATTCTTTGATGATGTCGCCAGCGTGGAGATGAGGCTACCATCTCCTGGGCGACCTCTTCAGGGACGTCTTTGTACAGCTCAAACAGGAACTCAATGGCATTGTTGTCTTTGTATTTGCCCAGAAGCTTCTTCTTGTCTTCCACCCTGAGCCAGAGCTTCAGCGCCGCCTTTGCACCATCATCTTCCTCAGCAAGCTCCACACAGTAACCCGTCTTTTCCTGGAAGAACCGGTGCCCCAGCAGATCCTGAATCGTAAACCTACCGAAGAAATCAACCGTCAATAGGTCGCTCACTGTCCCACATTGACAAGAGACTCAAGTGAAGCATATGTTCATTGGGAAGCTCTAAAACAAAGATTCAAGAAGAATACAGCTCTATGTTTTTAAAGGTGCGTTCACACCAGCCCTCTTTAATTTGCTTTAATCGAACTCTAGTTTGTTTATCTACAAAGTCTGGTTGGTTTGGGGAGGTGTGAATGTTTAATCAGAGTTTTTCCAACTAACCTCTCACTGCTGTTGGTTCGGATGCAGCCCTCGATTATCTCTTTCAGCTCCTGGTTTTGCACTTTATAAAAATTATCCGGTTTGATTCCCTGGAGGACAGACGGTGGGTCAAACAAGGAAACACAACAGGAAGTGCGCAGGTGTGAGGTGGGCGTGGCCTTACGTTGGTGACTTTGCGGTAGATCTGGGCTGCGTTTTGACACTCGGAGTACGGATACTCTGAAGTTGCCATCTCCAGCATGCACATACCGAAGGCGTAGATATCCACGGCCTCGTCATACTTCTCCTCATACATCTCTGGAGCCATAAACTCAGGAGTTCCTGAACGCACCACGAGTCACAGTGTGAGACACTCAAACAGAACCTTTCCTCCCGACTTCCTGAGTAGATTCTTCTTACCGATGACGCTCTTAGCGAACGAGGCCTTCTTGAGCGTCGCGAGGCCCAAGTCCCCAATCTTGACCGAGGCGGTGGGTCCGTTGATGAAGACATTGTCACATTTAAGGTCTCGGTGGAGAATCGGTGGCGAGCGCGAGTGCAGGAAGTGGAGACCTTTCAGGATTTGCAGGCTCCATCTCTGCAGCAGCTTCAGCTTCATCGGGCGGAACCGGCGCACGTACCTGGATGGGTTTAAAGGAAAACACAAGACAAGGAAGGTCGTGTTCAGGATAAAAAAGTGGCAAATATCTCTCACAGACAGTTGGAGGTTCTGTAAGAATTGTGTGAATATGGAACTAATGTTGGCCCAAATAAAGCAGACAGAACCAGAGTCCAGTGTGATGATTTGTTTTTGTTTGCTGCTCTTTAACATATCTGGTGGCCAACATGGGGCGTATTTACACTCAGATCTGACTGTCTGTGTGTGTAGAGTTCTGCTCCTGTCCAGTCTGTGGTTTTGTTGACACTGATCTCTTGAGTTGCTTCAAACTGGACTCATATGAGACGTTACAGAAATTGTTCACAGCTGGAACATTTCAACTGTTATTTCCTGACTTTCCAAGTCAGATTGACCTGGTACATTTGACAGCTTTTCTGAATCAGAACATGGGAAAATGTCTTGTTATGAATGAAATAATCTGGTAGAACTATGAATATTAAGGAATTATTAACTTATCTTGCTGAAAAGTTACTTGTAAGTTAGTTTTGTCTTATTTAGTCAAAATACTTGGTAAGATTTTATGTTTCTGATTTAGTTTTGTGAGAGATAAAGGTTTTTTGCTCACGTTTTGAGCGTCCCAGACGTCATGAGCTCCGTCACCAGGATGATGCACTTAGTGGACTTCCAGGAGTCGTAGAACCTCACAATGTTGGGATGCTGCAGGACTTTGAGCATCTCCACCTCCTCGCTGAAGCGCTGGCGCTCGGATCTGCTCAGACGGTGAGTCTGTGGAGCGTGAACACATGAACACCGTCAGCCGTTCACCTTGTGAGAGAGAAACCTTCGCCCTGAAGGACGCTGGGCCCTCATAGAGCTGCTGCTAATGAACTGCTGACATGGCAACACAAACGCCTCGTTTTGCTGCCAGACTCGGTTTTCTGTTTGTTTGTTTATGATCCGACGCTTCCTGTGTCTCTGAGCTCTGATTTCAGGCGTCACAAGGTTGGTGACTAGATCACCGCAGCAACCAGACCCGGGAAAATTAAATCGTTTTAATACATTAATTTAATTTATTACATTTGATATTTATTTATTAAATTATAACAATACATGAATACATTTGGTGTTAAATAAAATTAAATATAATATGGTATTTATTAAATTTATCGAATAGAGAAAAAAAATCTATAAATGTTTAAAAATAAATTTAAACATATAATTTAAAACCTAAATTTGTTGTGTTGATCTTCTTGCTTTGTTTTTAGATTTTCATGAGTTTTTTATTTCTCTCTAATTTTTTGCTGCTTATTAAAACAACCTGTGGATTTAAAGAGGAAAAAGTCCTTCAGTGGGAGAAAAATCACGTTAAAAAACACAAAACACAGAAAATAGCAACATGTCAGGCGTGTTTCTGCACCAAACAAACAGACTGGATGGCAACGTGTGTGTGTGTGTGTGTGTGTGTGTGTGTGTGTGTGTGTGCATGTGTGTGTGTGTGTGTGTGTGTGTGTGTGCGTGTGTGTGCGCATGCGTGTGTGTGTGTGTGTGTGTGCACGTGTGTGTGTGTGTGTGTGTGTGTGTGTGTGTGTGTGTGTGTGTGCGTGCGTGTGTGTGTGTGTGTGTGTGTGTGTCTGTTATCACCAGCATCCAGCCGCAGTGTGCTCGCTCAGATACTGTGTATGTTTCAACAAACTGCTGACTCATGCTTCATCACGCAACACGTATGTGCGTGTGTCTGCAGCCTGATGCTGCGCACGTGAGGAGAGGAGCTGAAGGCGAGCAAACCGATCCAGAAACATGTTTTAACCCCATTTTTCTGGCTGTTTTAAACGACGTGTCCCATCAAATCCAGCTGGGTTTGATGGGACAACCTGCAACATCAAAAAATTAGAATATTGCGTAAAAGTCATTTTAGAAAGTGAAGATAATGTAGAATCACCACACAGAGAGATGCATCTAAAGCCTTTGTTTCTTGATTTTTGATTATCATAGCTTAGACATAATGAAAAAATTGGAAAACTGAAAAAGATCACGGTGTCACCTTCTAATCAAAACTCCTGCAGAGGTTTCCTCAGCCTTAAAACAATTTCACAAGGAGGAAAAGCCGCAAAAAGTTATTCCTAAAGAAGCTGGACGTTCACAAAGTTCTGTATCCAAGCATATTAGCAGAAAATTGAGTGGAAGGAAGAAATATGATTGCACTATTTTTGCTTTAGGTGGTGCCATCTTCTGAATGTCGGCCAGATTACATTAATAAAAGAAGTGGATGCTAAGTTAATCAGTTTAACTCATTTTAATGTAATAAACCATTTACTGACTCTTAATAGTAAGTTGGTTAATGGATTGCATCTCTGTGTGGTTCTGATCCATCGATCCTTGTTGACATAGTTCTGATAAACTATGCCAACATAGTTTATCAGCCGGATCAGACAAACAGTGAATACGGCTTATTATGGCTGCTGAATTTCTGATACAAATTTCAGATTATTTTGGCAGAATTTTCTCCCCCCCCCAATACGGTCGCCATGCGGTCGCCATGGTAACCGGACTCCCTGACCCCGTGACCCGGTGGTTACCTGCAGCTCGCACCAGGCCACCTCCACCGTCTTCTCCGTGTCCAGGCCTTTGTAAACCGTCTTGAAGGAACCTCGTCCGATCTCGATGTTGAATTTCAGGAATCGCCCGTCGGGAGACGATCCCACCGCCTCCGTCTCCTCCTCTTCGCGCGCCTCCTGCTTCTGCCGTTGCCATGGCAGCTCCTCCCTGGTGGAGTCGGACAGCGTGACGCCGGACTCCTCGGCAGAGTCCCAGCCGATGCTCAGCCCTGCGGCGGTTTTATCCCCGGCGTCTGATTGGCTGGTCGGCTCGTCCTCCGACGCTTTGACCGGAAGGCTCCAACCTTCCTCCTCCTCATCATCATCTTCATCTTCCTCGGTTCTCTTCTTCGCATCGATCTCAGGTGTCGACGACATCACGGCCCACCTGGGGTCTGATTTCAGGTGCGATTGTGACGTCACAAAAGGTGGGCGGAGCTTCAAGAACCTATAAATGAAGAAAGCCAATTTTTCACAATTAAAACATAATGTGTTGGTTAATTTTTCCCATCAACATGTTAAACAAAAGTTTTATTATATCAAATAAATGTTTTAATCCCAGATTAAGGACAATCTAGATAAAGATTTTACATTTCGAGAAAAAAAAACTCACAAAGGTGGTATTTTTGAGATTCAAAAGCCAAAAATGTTCGACTTTTAGAAATGTTTCACTCATTCATGAGTGAAACATGAAATATAATTGAACTTGAAACAGTTTTTGTCCTTCTTTAAGCCCAAACATTAAACTCTGAGTTTGTTCCTCCAACTGGCGCAGATCCAGATTCTGATTATTTCTCTACTTTTAGATTTCTGAATAAACGTTATTATGAGTTGGATGTAAATAATCTAAATATTTGTGTTGTACTCACTGTGTTTGTCCGCTCTGATCAGCTTCAGACCGGAACCGGTGAATCCAGCGCACCTGTCTGAGGTTCGGTTCCTATCTGAGTCCAGGTCCTCCTCCTGCTGTGATGTCATAGCCTGACATCCGCGCACGCTATCAGCTCAGAGCAGACTGCACGAGCGGGAGGAAGCCCCGCCCACCGGACACCTGTCTGGAAAAAAAACGGGTCACGTGACTTGTCAGAACTGGATCAATCATCCACCTGGTGTCTATTAATTTATGTTTTTATTTTGGTCAGAAGCCTGTTTCTGTATTTTTTGTGTCATATCTGAATTTTAGTGAAAATTATTATTTTCTTTTTCCTGTAAAAATACTGCATTTATTACACAGAAACTACACGTTTATACCACATTTCTTAGAAATAAGTACATAAATAAATACTTCTTTTTAAATATTTGTTATCTGATATTTATTTAACATTTTTATTTTGGTCACAAGCTTGTTTTTATATTTTTTCTGTCATGTTTCTTGCAATATTATTTTCCTTTTTTCTGTAAAAGTATTAAATACGTAAAGATTTAACTTTGACAACACATTACTGCTACTGTGTGGGATTTTAAGAGTCTTTTACCTGATATATTAATAAAGGTATTGCAAGTTTTATTTATTTTATTTTTTTAATTTGTTTTTATCTTTTGTTTATTTACTTTCCAGTTACTTTTTCAGCCACGTTTTATTCTAATGCAGAATATAACCAGCATTATTTTAAGTTAAATTTATTATTAATGTTAACCTTTACAGATTTGCCCCACCCAAAGAAACAAATCAATAACTCAAAGATTTAAACACTTTCTTTAACCAACCCAACTGCTGCTCCTAACAGATCTTCAGCCAAAACCTTTAAAGGAAAAATAAACAATGACGTCATCTGCGAAGCTAAATATTTTTATTTATTAAGGTAAAATTTATTTCCGCAAAAATAAAAACAAAAAACGAACATAACTTATATTGTTTCTGTATTTATTGTTTCATCTGTTATTCTGATTCGTGCTTTAATGTTTCCCTCTGTCCACCAGAGGGCAACATTCCGCCGCTTCCCTCATTTAATTTAAGTTTTGATATTTTATTTAAATACTTTTCTAGTGTAAGAGGTTCATTTTATCATGTTTGAGGAATTCCATGTATGAATCAATTTATTTATTTATTTATTTATTTATTTATTTATTTATTTATTTATTTGTGTGTTAAATCTCCCTCTGTTGCTGCAGACCTCAGCTTCGTCCTCCGATGTAACGGCTGTGAGTATGAACAATCTCTCTTTTGTTTGTCTGATTATTTTTTTCTTTATTATTTAAAGCGTTTATTGTTTAAAATGCTTTGAGACATTAGCGAATGTGTTTGTTTTAACCAAAGACTTAATGAATGATGTCCAATCTTTAATATAGTTCATGATTTGTTTTTCCTGTTAATTTTCATAATAACCATATAATAATAAACAACCTGATAAGATGAAAGAATCCCAGTTAAAAGTGTTTTGTGTATAAAATCAGGCAATAAACAGGCAAATTGTGTTTTAAATGAAGAAATCTACTTTATGTTAATATTTTCTTTTCCTCCTCGAAGCAGTAAATCTTTGATCTTTAATCCCAGCAGGAGGATTAAGCAGATTTTCTCATCATTAATCCGTTTCTTATCTCCATCTTTCCACCTTTATCCCTTTGTCATCCTGTCGTTCTTCCTCCTCTTCTTCTCGGTTTAATTTCCTGTCTCGTTACTGTGACGTCATCCGCAGCAGGCAGATGTAATCAATGATAAATGATAATCGATTCTGTGGCTCTGGGACGTCAACGAATCGCGTCATTTTACGTCATGTCCCGCTGCCTGACGCTTCTCATCCTCCTCCTTTTGGTCCATTCATCATCCCTCCAATGGGTGGCGCTGTGGCGCCGGGGGAACCGAGTGTCTTCCATCAACGCCTGCCAGCAGAAGGAGGCGCCGGACGGAGGACGGATGGTTCGCTGCAGCGGACTCCGCCTGACCCAGGTCCGCCTGCTGGTTCCAGTTTAACCAGTAGATTCTGTGGTTGAGCTTTTGAGATGTCAGATTGATCAAAATGATATTTTATCGCGATATTTTTACTATTGTGATGAAAAAAAAATAAAAATAAAAAATTAATAAAACAGTTTTTAGGTAACTATAATGTCTAATGCTACAAACACAAATATTGTTGAAAAATCAACCGGCATCTTCAGGACGCCACTTACTTAAAAACTGTGATTTATTTTTTGCTAAACTGCACAGTAACTGTATTTAATGATATTTTCATATTTGATATTTATTCTCTGCAGGTTCCTGCCGGTCTGTCCAACCACACAACCCGCCTGTTTCTGAACAACAACCTGCTCAGCTCTCTGCCGGCCTTCTGCTTCTCGGAGCTGTTCCTGCTGGATGAACTCGACCTGTCCCACAACCAGGTCCGGACAAAATCAGCCTTTTCTCTCCCATCCAAAACATAAAACTAATATTACTGTCAATTCTTTCTCTTTTACCCACACAACAATAAATTAGTCAAATATCATTATGATGAAACCTGCATTTGTATGACATTAGACTTAATTTTTTACATTTATTTAACTTCTTTGGCCATTTGTTGGTCTATAAAATGTTTATAAAATAAGAATTTTCTTTTAAAGACTTTGTTGTGTTTAGCCAAGTATAATGGATGGGTGTGTTTAGTGTGTTTCTGATGTTTGTGGAATGACTTTAAATATATATATGTCATTTTTGCAGTGTGTTTTTCTTGACACACTGCAGAAATAATCATTATTTATTTCGAACAAGTAAAATGTCAGACAAAAAAATTAAAAGCAAAAAAATATATAGTAAAACAATAGTAAGACATATGTACCTGGCATTTTCTGTTCAAAAAGATATAAACTTGCCATAATAATCTAATCCTAAAACAGTTAGTGCAGTCAGGGGCCAACCAACATTATTCCAAGGGCTACAAATGGCCCCTGGGCCACATTAAAGTAAAAAAAAAAAAAAAAGAGGAAAAAATAAGCATTTCAGAAGGGCACTTTTTTGTCCAGATGGAGAAAAGGACAGGTGCTCCAGCACCACCTAGCGTTCACCTGTGCATCCTCCATCCATCCATTTTCTAACATCCTTGTCCCTTGACGGGTCGGGAGGTGCTGGTGCCTCTCCTGCTACGTTTCGGGCGAGAGGCGGGGTCATCCTGGACAGGTCGCCGGTCTGTCGCAGGGCAACACAGAGACAGACAGGACAAGCAACCATGCACACACACACTCACACACACCATGGGAGAATTTTGAGAGACCAATTAACTAACAATCATCGTGTTGATGTGGGAGGAAGCCGGAGAACCTGGAGAGAACCCACTCATGCACAGTTAGAACATTCAAACTCCTGGAATCGAACCCAGGACCTTCAACAGTGCTACCAACTGCGCCACTGTGCAGCCCCTGTGCATCCTGCCTCCCAGTAAACCAGTAAAACCCAGAGACACCCACTTTCTGTTTCATGCCGCAGCTCTCCTCTCTTGAACCCGGGTGTTTCTCCGGCCTGGCGTCGTCTCTCCGGTTCCTGGACCTCTCCTCCAATCGGCTCACCACATTGGACCCGGAGGTTCTGGGTGGACTGCAGGTCCAAGCCAACCTGAGCCAGAACCCGTGGCACTGTGACTGCAGCATGCAGGTGGGCCTCAGAGCGGTGTTGGTACCAGACACACTGCAAAAACACAAAACCTTACCAAGTATTTCTGGTCCAGTTTCTTTGTTCACTTGAAATAAAGCTACTTCCTGTGTCTGTCCAGGCGTCCATACCTCAGCTGGACATGGACAAGTCCTCTCTGGAGAAAGTCATCTGTCAGACTTCGGACCTTCCGAACCTCGGTATGTTGAGTCAGCCTGGTTCCTCATGTTCGAAACCTCAGAACCTGCTTCTGGTTGTTACCATATGTGTTTCAGGAGCTACTGGGCTTCCACTGGTCTTACTGGTGCAGGACTGGGATCTGTGTCAGTCCGTGAGGAGAACCACCGACTTCCTGACGTTGATCACCATGCTCCTCTGGTTCATCATGCTCCTTTCCTACCTGATCCACTACATCCGTCATAACAAGGTGGTGGCCCGACGACACATGGAGTACCTGAAGTTCCTGGAGAGCCGGGACCCGTTCAGACCCCAATGACCCCGGATGACCCCAAGAACGCTCACCAAACCATCTCAAAGGCCGCTAAAGCTGCAGTTTGTAACTTTTATAAAGAATATTTGTTAAAACTGTCACCATGTCTTGACTGTTTGTTATGAGACAGATAATTTGTGAATAGATTCATGTCTATTGACTTCTGAAGACATGAACCGCTCCCATCCAAAAACAACCAATCAGAGCAAGGAGGAGGGTCTTAGAGCTGTCAATCAACCTCATGTGCTCACAGAGAAGAAAAAACTTACTGCTACAGGAAAACCTTTTATTCGTTGTCATCTGTGGCCATGCTAACTAGCTTTAGTATTCACACTAGCAGAGAGCAAAGGGGAAGAGTTGAGAGGTGATTGACATCACTAAGACCCGCCTCCTGGCTCTGATTGGTTGTTTCTAGTGAGCACTGGGAGAAGCGAGAAGAGCTCTAATTTTTTTCACAGATTAACTGTCATATACAGTCACAACTTAAAGACAGTTTCAACAAATCTGTAAAGAAAGATTTATTAAAGTTACATACTGCAGCTTGAAACCTGATTCAAAATGATTGTTTCTGATCCAAAAGCTACGTTCACACAGCAGGCAAATGCAAGCTATATCCGAAGTTTTCACGACTGTCTGAACGGTTTAATTCTGATCTTTTCACAGAAAAAACTATCATACATCAGATACGTTCCACTTCCAGAGGTTTTCTGTTCACACAGAAGTTTGATTGTGATCTCATTTAATTAGTAGCGTGAACGACCACGCAAAAAAATACAAGGATTTTAAGAAAAAATAAATAAATTGAAAATGAGCATCAAGACCCGCTGTGGGAATGTAGCCAAGTACAATCAAGTCATGACTCCTGCAGAACCTTTCAGAACCATTAAACTACGGGTCAAAGGTCAAAGACTTACCAGTAGAAGTTCTGTTTACTGGATGTTTTTAAAGAACTCCCACAGAACCAGATGGACTTTTCCAAGGATGTGAATGATGATAACAACAAACCTACAAGTCTGAAAATTTTTTCCTTGCACACATCATCCTTTCAGACCTGTGAACTGTATACGTGCTGTTTCCATGGTAACTGCCTCCCAGCTCAGGGTTCACAGCCTCCTGACTCAGTCTGCATCCATTCACCTAATTTATGTGCTAAAAATGTCAAATAAATCCTGTAAAGTCAATGCAGGTTGGGTTCTTTGTGTCTCTGAGTCGGATTTCTGTTACCGACCTGAACTGAAGTCTATGTTCAAATGATTTGAAAGGACGCCTCAGTTTAATCCAAACTGAGTGTGTTTGTGTTGTACAAATGACTAAAACTGGTAAAGTTCAGAGTTACAGAAACCAGACCATAGGCTGCTGAAAGCATTGTTTTTCATTTGTTTCTCCAGAATAATTTTAACTTTAGTTTTATGTTCCTACACGGAAAAGCTTTTTTAATTTTTTAACTTACGATACACTTTTTACTTCTTGCTTTTATTGAGATTGTATTTTTTTTTTTATTGTGACAAAATTTTATTTATTTTGTATTAATTTTGAAAACTTTAAAAATCTGTTGAAAAATGTGGTTATCATTATTATTAATAATATTCCGTTATTTAGGATAATGATTTCTAAAAATAGAGAACATTTAAAAATAATATGATGTATAATAAATAGTTAAGAACTTATTAATCTTATTGTATTCCTCATATAGAGACGTGACATAAAAGATGAAATTTACCAATAATTAGATAATTAATAATTTTTTTTTTCTAATATGTAAAATTTGGTTTGTTTCTAATCTGCACTTGTGAATTAAAACAAATACAAGTACAAATTAGTTTATTAATCAAAAAATATATTATTTATTCAAAGTAAAAGCATCAACTTTATTTATTTCCACCGGCTCTGTTGCTTGTGACTGAGCGAAGCAGGATCGAGTCATCTGGGATCGACTGCCTCTGCCTGCTGTTTTGTCTCCACCATCAACTGCTCGGGTCTGCAGAGTCAATACTGTCCAGTCATTGTGAGGATCAGCTTCAGCTGCTCCGAACATCGAACCCCTCGGAACCGCACAGTTCGGCCCAAACACAGTATGAAGGAGACAGCGGCCAAGCGGAGAGACAAGGCGGGCGGTCGGGACCGGGACAAGTCCAACAAGGAACCCAAAGAGCCGAAGGAGGCGAAGCCCGCGATCGCGGCCGCGGAGCCGCAGGACGTGGAGATGCCGGAGGAGGAGACAACTAACCCGGTTAAGCTGCCCAAGGAGCAGGACAGCCTCACACTGGAGGGTAAACCTGGGTCTGATGTTCGGGTAGAACCGGGGGAACCAGTCCGGTACTGAAGTCACTGTGATTCTGGACTCTTTACTGGACTTGTTAGCTTTAGCCTGTTAGCATAAAACCAACTCCTGCTAGATGCCGTAAAATAGCAGAAAGGGACGTAAAAACCTCCAAAAGGCTGTTTTTATGTTGCTTATTTTACGTTTAACATATCAGAACCAGTCCAGAACTAGTTCGTGGCCTGACCCAAACAATTTTGGAGTAGAACTAGTAAACAGTGAGACAGCAGAAAAGAAACATTTCAGTGTTTTGGCCTCTGGACAGTTCAGGATCGTAATGTTGCTTCTGCTGCTGAATCATTGTTTATCAAGGTATCAAATCTCCTGTAGAACCGTTTACGGTTCTGCTGGGACCGGTCACTCCAGAATGGACCAGTTTAAGTCCATTTATGTGGATTCAGTGATCAGGGATTAAAATGGAACTTTTAAGCGAAATCCACGATGTTCCTGCTGCAAAGGTCTGGAAAGACGTGTGAAGGGATCACAGAACCGGACCCTTCATGGTTTGGATCTTACCGAACCAGACACAGTTGTTCCAGTTCAGTTAGGAGATTTGTCGTAAGCTCCGTGTTCCTCTGTAGTTCCTCAAGGCTGCGTCCTGGTTCCGGTGCAGTTTTTGACTCAACTGGGGTTGATTTAAAAAAAACAAAAACAACATAATTCTCATTGTGAATTTATTCTCGTAATTTTACGACTTTATTCCTTTAATATTTTAACTTTGTTCTCTGTCATAAGTTCCACCTTGTACTTAAGAAGATTAAGACCACTGGAAAAAAAAGTCTGTTTTTATTTTTCTTAGAATTTTATCTTTTTTCTCACAATTTTGACATGAAGATTAAAGTGAGAGAAAAGTCAGAATAATTTTTTTTTGTTTTTCAGTGACTCCAATTCTCTTCCGTAACTGTGGTGCTTGTGGATTTTAAAACTTTTTGCTTTTGGTTGAGCATCAATGCCATAATATGTATTGAAACTCTATTTTACACCTTTTATTTCTTTTATTTTCTTTTTTATTTCATGTCTTAATGAGTCTCTGACTCGTTCGGCTCTAGAAATCTGCTTAACAGGACTTGTGCTCAGCGTTCGATGTTTGTGAAGCTGTCAGTGGTCTGAGCTCCTCCCCTCTCTTCATCCTCTCCTCTTCCTCAGACATCAAGGAGCATGTGAAGCAGATCGAGAAGGCCGTGTCGGGGAAGGAGCCGCGCTTCGTCCTGAGGGCCCTGCGCGCGCTGCCGTCCACCAGCCGCCGCCTCAATACCGTCGTCCTCCAGAAAGCGCTCACCGGCTTCTTCACCAGCAACACCTCCACCAGAGACTTCCTGCTGGGCTTCCTGGAGGAGGTGAGCCGCTCTGATCCGTTTACGTCTGGATTCCTGCTCACCCAGCAGCTGCTGTTTTCACTGATCCGTCCTCTGTCTGTGTCTCAGCCCATGGAGACGGGCGACGGAGACATCCAGTTCCGCCCGCGGACGGGGAAAGCAGCGGCGGCTCCTCTGCTGCCGGAGGTGGAGGCGTACCTGCAGCTGCTGCTGGTCGTCCACCTGACCAACAGCAAGAGGTACACCGAGGTGAGGAACACACACTGCTACTGGACCGGACCTCTAAATCATGAATAGATTATTGATTCTGGGCTCGGTGCTGCGTCAGATTTTAAAAAGAAATGTCTGAAAATTATGCTTGTTTCTATTAGAGTCGGACAATAAATTGATTTTATTCACTAATTTAATTGTTTGTTTTTGAAGATTTAATTTTAAGATTTTTTTTTTATTATTGGAACAAAAACAAAATCATGATTTTACAAGAATAAAGTCATATAACAATAAAGTCAAAATAATTAGAGAATAAATTCTTAACATTTCCAGAATTAAGTAGTAATTTTATGAGAACTCAAATGCAGAAAAACAAAAAAATATATATTATTCAAGCTTTTTTCTTCTTAAAACAATTTTTGTCTTCTAATTTTAAGAGATTATTCTGGTAAAATTGCGTATTTATTCTGCTAATAACATGACAACATTTTTGTAATTTCGCAAAAATTCTAATTACGTGGCCCCAGTACTCTATCGTCCAGCTCACAGAAGGGTTGATTTTAATTAAAAGCAACTTTTTGAAAATATTTTCTGTTATTTGTAATTTTTACTTTAGAAAAGAAAGATTGGAAAAAGCATAAACTAAAATTGGAAATCGGATCTGGTACGGAAAAAAATCAGATTTCTTTTTTAAGCTATGTCACCCAGCCTGTGCAGAACCTGATGGTGTCTCTGACCCTCTGTGACCCCTGTGACCTCTGTGACCTTGACTGCTGCTGTTCTGGTTTCAGGCCCAGAAGGTTTCTGATGAACTGATGCAGAAGGTGAGCTCCAAGAACCGCAGAGCTCTGGATCTGGTTGTAGCCAAATGTTACTATTATCACGCCAGAGTGTACGAGTTCCTGAACCAGCTCGACACCATCCGCAGGTACACACACACGCGCACACACACACTCACACACACCTAGTTCAGTCCAGTTGCAGTCCAGACCGCCTCGATTGGCACATAAAAGTTTCTTCATATCAGTTTAAATCAGGAGTTAGTGTGAATAAACTGTTTTAAATCTAAATAACATGTAAACACCAGCAGGAATCATAAACTCTTTAAACAGTTTTCAGCTTCTAAACTACACAACCAGAACTGGAGATGAGACGACGTTTCCTCTGGGTTTGAACTTTTAAATTTACTCTTCTGTCCTGTTTAGGTTGTTGTGCTTTATAACCTTAACAGATAAAAACAACCTGAGATTAAAATTCTTAAAAAATGTCAGAAATCTGAGATTAAAATTCTTTTTAAAAAAAGTCAGCGTTCTGACATTTTTTTTCTGATTAAAGTCAGAAATTAAAATAAAGTCAAAATTCTGAGATTAAAATTCTGAGGAAAAGTCAGAATAATAAAGTGAAAATTGAGAAAAAAGTCAGAATTCTGAGATTAAAATTTTGAAAAGTTTGAATTCTGAGATTCAGACTTTGAGATTAAAGTAAGAATTCTGAAATTATAATTGAGAAAAAAAAGTCTAAATTCTTTGAAAAAAGTCAGTCCTGACATTATTAAATCATAATTCTGAGAATTATGAGAAATGTCAGAATTCAGCAATTAAAGTTAGAATTTTGAGAAAAAAGTCAGATCTTGTTCTCCAGTGGCTATAATCCTCTTTCACATAAATTTAATTTAAGGTGGAATTAGAACATTTTACATGTGACTTTGTGCCTCTGTAATCCCAGCTTCCTGCACACCCGGTTGCGCACGGCGACGCTGCGGCACGACGCCGACGGCCAGGCGGTGCTGCTCAACCTGCTGCTGAGGAACTACCTGCACTTCAACCTGTACGACCAGGCTGAGAAGCTCGTGTCCAAGTCCGTGTTCCCCGAGCTCGCCAACAACAACGAGTGGGCGCGCTACCTCTACTACACAGGTGGGACACACACCTGCAGGGGGGTTGAGGACGGGGGAGGGGCTGCGGAGGGCTCACCTGTGTGTCATGTGACCCCTGCAGGTCGGATCAAAGCCATCCAGCTGGAATACACAGAGGCCCGCAGGACTCTGACCAACGCTCTGAGGAAAGCTCCACAACACACTGCAGTGGGCTTCAAGCAGACCGTACGAACACACACACACACACATACACACCAAGAGACACCAACAAACACTGACGCAATCAGAACCTCCAGGGTCCGGTCTGGTTGATAAAAACTTCATTGAAATTCCCTAATCAGAGAAGTAAAGCTGTGTTCCCCTGTTTAACCAGCAGGGGGAGCTGTTGAAGCTGCGTTCCCCTGTTTGACCAGCAGGGGGATCTGTTGAAGCTGCGTTCCCCTGTTTGACCAGCAGGGGGAGCTGTTGAGTCATGTTAGATGCTCAGTGTTTGTTTTGCTTAAAATACTGGAAAATACTTGAATTTTAATCAGGTGTTTTCAAGGTGTGGAGAGTGTTCCACACCCGCTGCTCCCCTCTGGCAGGAGGCTGCGGAGCATTAAATCCAGGACGACCCGCCTGAGAAACAGCTTCTTCCCAGAAGCTGTAAGACTCATAAACTCCCGATAAGAATATCACTTAGCCGGACACTTGACTCANTTATGTATACAGTAATACTATAGTATTACTTTCTATCTTACTGCACTTTATTTTATCGTATTCATTTGCTGTTGTGGGGTTTAACTGGGAACCTTATGTCTTATGTTTGATATTTACACTGCATCGTTTGGTGATAAAGTTGAAACTAAAGTTTGATTTAAAAAAGCCTAAATTTCAAAAACATTTACAGATATTTTCGTAAGCCAAATAGAAAGAAAGGCATATTTTTTTCTCATTGTCTCATGTTAAATATGACAAAACATTTCTTGCTTTTAGGTTAGTTTGAATTCCAAAATTACGATTAATCATGATTATCATATTTTTTAAATAATTTTAAATTTTTATTTCTAATATTGTATAAAATAATGATAGGTGGCCGAATGGAAAATCTGCAGAATTTGACCATTTTTTTAAATTCAATAAATCATTATTTCTATTTGCTAAAAGCCAGAAAATTTAACTAGAACATTTTTTAAATATATTTTTTGTAACTTTCTTTGCATTTTTGTATTTAAACATTTAATTTAAAATAAAGATTAGCTTATATTTCATATATTAGACATTGAATTTTTTTTTTTTATTGGTTTTTTTATTAATGTTTTGTTGAAGGGAGTGCAGGGTGTGTGAGAGAGACATTTCAAACATAAAATGTTCTTATATTTTAGTTTAGCCAGATTGTGGAATACAAATCAAAATATATTCTTAATAACAATAATGAATAATATCATTTAATAGTGAATAGAAACAGTCAGTTTTCATTTAATTTGTTTTTATCTCCAAACTGTGGTGTTGGAAACATTTGAAAACTTAAAATGAATGACAAGTGTTTGAGTTTTACTGTGGGTAAACGTTTGGGTCCTGTTTCTGGTTCTGTTTGGGTCCGGTTCTGTTTGGGTCCGGTTCTGACGGGTCGGTCTCTGTTTCAGGTCCACAAGCTGCTGATCGTGGTGGAGCTGCTGCTGGGAGAAATTCCTGACAGACTGCAGTTCAGGCAGCCATCGCTTAAACGCTCCCTGATGCCGTACTTCCTGCTGACTCAGGGTCAGTGTACACACACACACACACACGCTGCTTTCAGTTCCCCATCAGAACCAGCACCAGGTTCTGACTCCCCTGTTGTTAATGAATGAATCAGCGTTTAACAGAACGATGTAATGTTACGTCTGAGCCTGGGAACTGGACTTCTGGTTTCAGTTCCTGGTCAGAACCGCGGCTCCACTCCAGGGTCCGGTTCTGAAACAGGATGTTACATCAGTGTGGGGAAGAATGAAGCAACGGTTTACGTCTGAGCTGCAGAAAAAGCATTAAATCTGAATGTCAGATGCATTAAAAACATTTCGTAAGATGAAGTAATCGGTTCTGAATCATTCAGCTGGAATCCCTCAGTGGGGAATTTATGAATTATTGTCGGGAATGTAAATTATCATAACATGTAGAAAAGTTTGGCAATTTTTTAAGCAGATCTGTGCAAAACTGTAGGAGGAAAACATAAAAATATGAGCAGCAGAGAGAAAAAGTTGACCAAACTCCTGCTAAAGTGGATGGAAGATGAGAAATTTTATAAATTCATGGTTGTAAAAATGTAAATATTAAATTTGGGATGATAATTTGAGATCACACATGCAGAAATTGGCTTTAAGAGGAGAAAAAAACGGATAAATCTGTTCAGTTTCTTCTCCAACAAAAGAGGCTTGAACTGAGAGCAGAGCAGGGAAATGATTGATGGGAATTCATTCAAAAATTATTGGTACAGATTCTATAATCGATTCCCAGAAACTGCACTCAAGAGAACTACTTCAACAAATCAATAATTGATCAAATCATCAGCCATTTTGATATTTAAAAATTACATCATCAGACGGACCAAAATGTAAATTTTGAAATTTTGGTATTTTAAGGACCAAAATGACAGTAATTTATATAATTAACAAAAAATAACAAAATCAGACAAAAGAAAAATTTTTCCAAATCAGTTTGTTTCAATAAAAGACTTCGAGGTGTGTGTGTGATGTGTGTGTGATGTGTGTGTTTCGTGTGTGTTTCCCCCTCAGCGGTGAGGACCGGGAACCTGGCCAAGTTCAACCAGGTGTTGGAGCAGTTTGGAGAGAAGTTCCAGGCGGACGGGACGTACACACTCATCATCCGCCTGCGACACAACGTCATCAAGACTGGTGAGCCAATCACAGGCCTCCGCTGCGCCCAGCCAATCAGAGATCTGATTCTCTGTCTGTTATCCTCCCAGCCAATCAGAGCTCCCATCTCCAAAGTGTGGTGGAAAAGTTTGAAAACATAACTTGAAAAGTGCTTGAGTTTCACTCTGTGTGTGTGTGTGTGTGTGTGTGTGTGTGTGTGTGTGTGTGTGTGTGTGTGTGTGTGTGTGGGGTGTGGTGTGTTCAGGCGTTCGGATGATCAGCCTGTCGTACTCTCGGATCTCTCTCGCTGACATCGCTCAGAAGCTGCAGCTCGACAGCCCGGAGGACGCAGAGTTCATCGTTGCCAAGGTAACCAGGATATAAATGACTCTTAAAGGGGCGGTATTCTGTAAAATTAACCTTTGATTATTTCATGTTCCATCTCCATGGCAACCATTCAGCTGCCCCACAACTCCCTCACTCAGCTCCTTCAGACTAGCCAGCAGCAATTAGCGAACACCTGCTGAGCTGATTATAGGAGCAAACGCTGGTAAAAACGTTGTTAAAGGGTTAATAGAGGAGCCATGTTGTTTCAGAAAGAGCAGGGGCTTCTTAAAGAGACAGAGGCATTTAATTACAAAATCATTTTTAAAACAACTGAAGGTGACATAGTTACCTGGCATTGCTATAAAATATGCCTGGAAGACAAAACCGGCCCTTAAAGGCGAGGAGGCTGGTTTAATTTGACCGTTTTGCGCAGGCGATCCGTGACGGCGTGATCGAGGCGAGCATCAACCATGAGAAGGGCTTCGTCCAATCAAAGGAGACGATGGACATCTACGGGACGAGAGAGCCTCAGCTGGCGTTCCACCAGAGGATTTCCTTCTGCCTCGACATCCACAACATGTCTGTGAAGGTAATCCAGAGGCTCCTCCTGGCTGAAGCTAATCTGAGGAAACTGATCAGCTGCAGCTCCAGGAACTGACTCTCTGTCTCCCCCTGCAGGCCATGAGGTTTCCTCCTAAAGCGTACAACAAGGACCTGGAGTCAGCAGAGGTAACGCAGCTTCACTCCCAGTTTCAGACATTTTCTACTTCTGTTGTCACAGTTAAAGGCAGGAGGTGAAACTGACTTTTTAGAGTTTTACATCAGAAATGGGCTTTTATTGTATTATGAGGCTAATTTATCGTTGACTTATTTTTTACTATTTTTCTCCGTTTTTTCAATAAAGGTGTATCGATAAAAATGAATTATTTTGAAAATATAATTAAATGCAGTTATTGTGTGCATTTTAGTGATAAAAATCACACTTCTTTATGTAATTGGTGTCCTAAATAAGCTCATTACAATGTTTTTATGTGTTTGTGAGACAATGGAGTCACATCGATTCAGTTACCTAAAAAAGAAGTATTAGTTTTTATTCTTACTTTTATCGTTTTCACAATATTTAAAACCAAAACTTGGTTTCGTAACAAAAAGCTGCACCAATAATTCAACTGTTTAGGCAACATTCCACCTAAAGAGGGCAGCACTGAGACAGTAGTCAGCAAAACAATGCAGAACTAAACAAAATATACACAAAAATGTAAAAACATTTGAACTAAAACATAAAGATAAAACCCTAAATATTCAGTTTAGACAGTTAAAAAGCAAAAATAAAGTTTATTCGTGGTTTAGTTACATTTTGAGGATGTAAAAGCAGAAACTTTTATTTGTTAAGACATTAAACAAACACCAATTAGTCAAGTATTTATGGATTTGAACATTAAAAGTCAGAATATTCAGCATGTTTTTAATGTAATGCAGCACCGTGAACAGAAACGGCGTTCATCAGAAAAACTAAAACCAGATCTAGTTGTTTTAATTTATTTTTAGAACATAAATAAAATATTTAAACATCAGCAGTTAAAGTCTTCATATAAACGACTTATTTAAATTATAATCGTTAACCCGTCTCTGTTTCTCTCCGTGGTGCGTTCAGGAGCGTCGGGAACGGGAGCAGCAGGATCTGGAGTTCGCTAAAGAAATGGCTGAAGACGACGACGACAGCTTCCCATGAGCCTCTCTGCTGACTTCCTGTTCAAACAGGAAGTAGTTATGTGTTAACAGATCACTTATCCCACAATCCCCTCTGTTCTCTCCCTGTTTTCTGTGTTGCAGCTTTAAACTCTGCTGCTGCTTCTTGTTTCTGACACAAATAAATCCTGTTTTTGTTTAATCTGCTGCTTGTGCTTTTTACTGAGCGGCTCAGACGCAGTTAACAGGCCAAACCACCAGGGGGCGCTGCAGAAAACAAAACTGAAGGCATGATTAGTCAGAACCTGTAGTCAGAGATGAGTAATGCTGCTGAGAAAGGATCATCGTGTCAAATAAAACCAGCACACGATGAACACACATGACGAAAAGAACGTCAGAACAGAACCAGCAGGAACCCGAACCGAAATGTTCAGAGACAAAAATCAGAACAAGACTCTCCAATCAGACGGAACCAGAACCAGATGAGTCACCTTGTGGATTTAAAACAAGCAATAATAGGAAGAATGACAGTTCTGGAAGAAAATGTTTAAATAAACGAGGAAACTGAGAACCTGGATTAATTACAACGTGTGTCAAACTCGAGGCCCGGGGACCAAAGCTGGTCCACATCTGCTCTCTATGTGGCCCTCCAGGCTCTGGAGGAACACATACAAAACCTTTAAGCTAACAGTGTTTTTGGTTTTTAAATACATTTTTTCTGTCATTTTTTTAACTTTTTCATTCACAAGTCAAAAAGAAGACAAAAAAAAGAAACACCATACTGGAAAAAAACCAGTACAGAAATAAACAGGTGGGTAAAGAACCCAGAACTACTCAGCTAACAGTAGTGATACTTCTACATATCTTTACTCGGGTAAAAAGTAACCGTCCAAGAAATTATTCTTATCCGAGTGAAATTTCTGGATTTTCTACCCACTGAATGACAAACAAACCAGATATTCCCCAGACAGACACACACCTGCACTTCCTGCTAAAGTTTCTGATTTTCATAAGTTTTTTTACTGAACGAAATTGATTGGAAACGGAGTTCCGCTGGGGTTGCTAGGTAACGGGCAGTGGCTGCTGATTTGTGACATTACATCCTGGAAGTTTTTGAAACGGCTCATTTTCACCAACAAACATGAACTTATTGCCAGAAAATGTCTGTTTTTTTAAGCCCTTTGGTTTTTAGAAGCAGCTGTGACCAAAATGGACGTTCAAAAACATGAAAAATGTGAATTTTTTCCACTTTAAGAGTTTTGTAAGGGGGTAAATACTTTTCCTCAGCACTGCACTGTACATTTACTAGTTACATTTACTCAATTACATTTACTTGAGTAGCTTTTTTGAAAAATAAAATGTACTTTTAGGAGTATTTTTTATTATCCTGTCCTTTTTACTTGTACTTGAGTCATTTCTTGGATGACAACTTTTTATTTTTACTTAAGCAAAAGTATGTTGAAGTACTTCTACTTTTCCCTCTGAGTGTAAATAAGCAGATGGTTCTGGTTCTGCAGGTTTGGTACGTTTCATGTTTAATGGGCGTTAAAAAGCAGCGACATGTTGAGCCCAGTCTGAGAG
This sequence comes from Alfaro cultratus, assembly GCA_903066825.1. Taxonomy (NCBI): domain Eukaryota; kingdom Metazoa; phylum Chordata; class Actinopteri; order Cyprinodontiformes; family Poeciliidae; genus Alfaro; species Alfaro cultratus. The sequence goes on along the minus strand of CAEFZX010016032.1, from coordinate 11,983 downwards.
AAACGAAAAACCTTCCAGGAATCTTATTTACTGATAACCTGAACTTTTCCTCCCTGGATCCTGGAGCCCAACCGGCTCCGGGTCGGGGAGAAGACAACGTCTCACATTAACCAGGTCTGGTTCTGGACCAGTTTCCCAGCACCGGATCGGTCTGAACTTTCTTGGGAAACGTAGCTGTGACTCAGCCAATTGCCTGCAGGATCCAGGTGTCATCAGTGGTGGGAACTTGATGACGCCTGAATCAGCATTTTTCCTCTGAAATGCTGAAGAAAATCCTAAAATTATACAATTCCTTTTGTCAAATCCAAATTATTTCTCACATTTCTTCTCAAATTATATGCAAATATGTGAACTAATTATTAAGATCTTCCAAAAGCTGAGAAAGTTCCTCAGACTTTATTTTGTTTCAGAGGTTTTGAGATGATAGAATATTATTTTTATTAATGTGTTTATTAAAAAGTTTTGCGGGAAGATTTCATTTAATTTCTGGTCTTTCTATAAAAATCCAAAATTACTTGAATTTTCTAAGAACGAAATTATTTTTGGGACCTTGAGGGGAAAAAAAGAGACATGATCGGTGGCTGAAAGTAAAAATGTAATTTTTTTAAAAAACAAAACTGATTCCCCAATTTTCACGAGGAACTCTGGAACTTCTTCTTATTCACAAAATATATGGTCAAAAACCAAGATCTGTATCATATGATAAACAAACTAAAATCCCCGTAAAACCCCAGTTTTTCCATTTTTATGACATATTTTAGTTGCTGGTTTAGATTTTATTGCTGTTTGTTTCTGTATATAAAATCTCGCCTGTTCCTGTTTTTGATGGTTTTGTTTTCAGGTTGTTAAAGTATCTGACATCGATGCAACATTTATTGATAATAAAAAACATTTTGTTTGCTAACTAAACATTTCCTACCTAATGTTTAGCTAGGAAGCTAAACATTAGCTAATGTTTAGCTTATGTAAATAATGAATTTGACTTGAAAAATAACTTTTTACATAGCAAGCTAAATATTTAGTTTGAAATTAAGTTTTCAGTCTGAGGCTAAATATTTAGTTTGGACCAAAACATTTACTATGTTGTTAAATATTCAGTTATCTAGTTAATTATTTAGTTTGAAAGACATTAAGTATCAAGCTAAATATTTAGTTTTACGCTAAATGTAAATATTTTGTTTATACTACATAAGTATTTAGTAATCCACGTAATATTTAGTATGTGGCTAAATATTTAGTTTTACTCTAAATATTTAGTAATCCAGCTAAAATGAGTTTAAACCCAAACATTTAAATATTTAGTTTGATGCTAAATATATAGGTTATCATCAATACATTACTGTAATACTAGTATTACATTAAATATTTGAATTTAACGTAATACTACATTAAATACAAATATTAAATGTAAATATTATGAGTATCATAAATACAATATTTAGTTGATACTAAATATTTTGTACTGCAGCTAAATATTTAGTTTCACTAAGTACTTAAAAATCCAGCTAAGTATTTAGCAATCAAGCTAAAAATGAGTTTAAAGCAAAACATTTAGTACGAGGTGAAATATTTAGTTAACCAGATAAATAACAAGAAATAGAAACATTCTCTATTATTCCACAAGGTGAATATTTCTGTGTAACAGCAGCAAACGGCGATTAAAAGCAAGTAGATTCACACAAAAAATATATATAAATGATAAAAAACACAATAAAGATATACTGTGTAGTTTTAAACTAATTTACTCCAGTCCAGGGAAAGCAACTGGTTCATTTAAAAAATGGTCAACTGTTTACTGTTAGTGACATAAAAACTGTGCAGAGAAACCAGTGATGGATGGAAACACTTACTGGGTTTATTCTAACTGTAACGCTCCTTTCAGGACCTTAAAACGACCGTTTTCCTCAGAAACCTTTACTGTAAACGCAGAAGGAAATGCTGGAGTTTTATTTCTCAGACTCAGAATTAACGGATCAACTGGAGCCTGAGTCGAGAAGGAAACGATCCGCGTTTCCTGCTGACTCACAAGCTTCCAGAATTACTTAAAGAGCGACACACATGATGACACACAGGAAGACAAAGCACAGTCACACAATAAAAACACCCAGGCTGATACTCAAACACACCTTCAGTACATTTCCACCAGTTCACCTGCCAGCATGACAGGAAGTGAGGCGGCGTCCCGGTTGGGTTGGGGGTCCAGACTCCCTCTGAAACTCCTGCAGTCAGGATGATGCAGGAGTTCACCTGGTACAGGAGCAGCTAAGAAGGAAAGCAGTGAAATTATTCACTTTTTCTTACACAAAACCTCTAATTATTTTCACATGAATAATCAAACCTGCAGAAGAAGGTAAAATAAATGAAGACAAAACACAAAATATTACTAAGAGTTTTTGGTTTAATCTCTAGTGTAAAAATTTGACGTAAGACAAAACTAACTTACACTTTTTTTGCAAGATGTAAGAGCTTGTTTTAAGTCAATAATTCACTAAGATTAATAGAAAATGTTTTGCTATAAGTGAAATAATCCATGGGAACTATTGCTTTCTCATTTAAAGTAAACTAAGATATTTGCACAAAGATTTAGACAGAAATACTTGCTAATATTTTGCATTTTTGCTGCGTAATTGATATATTAACAGGACGTTGAAGTTTTAATTCTTTTTGATTCTCCACCTTCTTCAAATTAAGCAAAATAAATGTTTGTGCAACAAAAATTATCATTTTTGCCGCTGTGATTTGAACAATATTAATAAATGTTTCCAGGTTCCTCACAGGTCCTTCATGTTTACAAAATCAATGTCAGTCGACTCTGATGCATTTGTGCTGTTATCATTTTTAAGATTTAAAATGAACTCATCCCTTCCCCCAAAAGTTAACAAAATAGATATACATACATTTTTATGTTCTTGTGCAGCTTCAGTTTTTGCAGAACAGTCGATTGATACTAGATTTGCATGATTTTTGTAAATTATGCAAATTCACACAAACAATTCAAAATTTTGTAATTTGCAAAAATGTATATTTTTTTTTCCTTTTGCACACAAACTTACCAAATTTTTGTACATTTTGTAATTTTGTAAGGAGGGAGGCTTGTTCACCTTGATAACTTCTGGAAACATTTATTGATGTAACTAACTAACTAACTAACTAACTAACTAACTAACTAACTAACTAACAAGACATCAGCACAAATGAAATAAATAAATATAGAAAAATAATTCATAATAATACAAAAAAATTAATGAATAAAAAATAAGAATAAATTTTAAAAGAATAACAATTAATAAAAAAACAACAAAAACGAAAGTTTCACAAACAGCAGCAGCAGCAACAACACTACATTAATTAATTAATAATAATAATAATAATAATAATAATAATAATAATAATAATAATAATAATAATAATAATAATAATAATAATAAAAGCTTTAAAAAAATTAAAAAGCATAGTTGCACAAACATTTTTTTTCCTGCACAGAAGTCTCTTTGTTTCATGTCAGGTTTGTTTCATTTGAACAGGGTGCGGTGGATCATTTCGCTCAGAAGTGTCTCCCAGTCAGGTGCGCGGTCACGTGGTTCACCGACCCGCCCACCAAAACCTCCCATCCTGCGCGGCTCTCCGTGCTCGTGCACAACTGCGTGACGCACTCAGGGATTCTGAGACTTCGTAACTTCGGGTTTGCGGCATGACTCCCTGTCAATGGGAAACCCCGCGGCGGAGCAGAGCAGAGCAGATAAAAGGTCCAAACTGGTCCAAATGGAAGCTGAAGGACAAACTCCGGAGCTGCGCAGCGGACACGCACTGACACACGCACACGCACGGCCGCCCTGACAGACATGGACACCTGGACAGGTAGGTTCACACCTGGAGAACATGCCGGCCGCAGAGCCGTCAGGACTAGCAGAGAACAGCCGCTGGTTCTGGACTCGGCTGGTATGGGAGGCTGGTGGTGCCAAAACAAGAAAATACAAAGTAAAAGTGTTAATTGAATTAAAGCCTTAAAAGTGATTAATTAGTGATTTATTAGCATTAACAGACAGACTCTGGGCTGAAAAAAACTGTTTCCAGGTGTTTTCTGGGTGCATTTGTATTTAATTGGCCAAAAACTGGGAGATTAGCAAATGTTAATGAAATGAACGTCGTCCCTCAGTCTTCAGCATCACCTGTGTTTCACGAACACCACTGACTGTGATCTCAGAAGACAATTAAAAGTTCTGGAATTTAGTTGATTATTATTATTTTTTCTATTCATAAATGTGTTGCAGATGAGGTTGAAAATTATACCAATATAAAAACAAAATTATACCTTTTTTTTCTATTACAAATAAAAATTTCTTCCATCCCTCTTTATAGCCAGGAGGCATCTTGGAGTTTTCATGAGTGTCTTTTTTAATTGTCATGGCGTAACATTACTATACTGATTTTCAGGCATCTTTTTTCTTAAAGTTGAGGTCAAATTTTCTATTTTTTAAGCTTTATATTTGTTTTACAAAAAGATGAAAATGCTGGCAATAAACTTACAAAGAAGGTCAAGATTTTAACATGTTTAAAGTGCAAACAATATTTTCAAAAATTGTCAATAGAAATAAAATCATTTCCTGAGGAATTGTCAAAGTGCAGAAGGTAATTCCATATATGGTAATTCAGGACAACAGGAACTCTATGGGCAAATCATACGGAGCATCTCAAAAATGTTTTTTGCAAGAAAAAAAAAAATCTTGTTTGGCGTTTAAGAGACGTAGAGAAGCAGGAAGTTAAATTAGACTGGCCAAAATTCAGCTGAGTTTTTAGTCAGAAAAGATGGAAATACAGAAATTCAAATTCCTCAAATTACTTTGATCCCAAAGGAAAATTAAATAAGATGTTTAAGGGGAAAGACGGAAATACAGAAAACATTTTGTGAAAACATTGTGATGACTCGTGAAAATTATCTGCTAAATTTGCGAATGATTTGCAAATGATTTGCAAATTTAGCAGGTAATTTGCTAAATTCGCTAAATAAATGTAGCTAAATTCGCGAATTTATCAAACTTCCTGCACAGACTCAACTAAAAATCAACTGAAATCAGATATCTTACACCCAGAATCAAATAAGTCTGCGTTTTAGTTTCAGTTCTGGTTTTCTGTCTGATTTTTATTCCTAGATAAATTTGGCACTAATCTACAGTTACGATTTGTTTCCTTCCTTCAGTTATCATCCTGCTGCAGTTCTTGCTGTTTGCATCTTTGGTCCGATCGGCTCCGGTCGGCTCGCCGTCCAGCCTGCCGCCTGCGTTCAGAGAAACGGCCGTGGAGGCCAAGACGCTCGGTGAGAAAATCCTCAAGGACATTTCTGCAGCGCACGGCGCCACAGTCAAGGTAAAAACACTTTGGTTGGTCCAGATTGGTTGGTATTTTCTTCTTCTTCTTTGGTTTTTAATGCGCTCCTGTCGTCCTCAGGATTACAGCCTGGATTCGTCAACATCCAGCCTGCAGTTGATGGCAGCGTCGATGAGAATCCCGTCCTCTCCTGTCCTCAAGGCGCCGTCCAGAGACTTTACCCTGGTCAGTCTAAGGATGGGTGGGTTGGGTCCATTGTGACTGAAGGGTTTTGTGCTGCAGTTTGGTAGTTCAGTCTGTTTTAAGGGTTTCTCATTGGGTTTTTATGGGTAAAAAAAGATTTACGCATAAATTTTTGTGTTTTCAGGAGCTGCTCAGACTTGTATCGTTTTTCTGTAGTTCTAAGAAAAGCCTGAGATGTTTTATGGGATTATCTTTTTTTGTCTTTTCATTGGTTTTTATGGAAGGTTTATGTTTAGTGTCTGAGGGTTTTTAAAAATGTGGTTCTTGTGGTTTTATTGGTTCTTCATGGCCTTTGAGGCGGTTTGCACAAAGATTCTTTGCTTCTTGACAGTTCAGGTGGTTCTTAGGACTTTTTTTGGAGAATGTACTTTAACTGTCAGAGAGTTTAATGTCTCTGAATGATGAAATAGTTCCATAAATCTAAATCTATGACGCGTTGAGGCTTCATGTTTAGTCTCTTGTGGTTTGGCATGTCCTTAAAAGGTTTAGAGATCATTCAGCTGCTTCTCCTCGTGTTCATTTGGTTTATGTTTGGTTTCTTTGTGGATGTTTTAGTTTAAAATAGTTTAAGGTTTACTCAGTGCTTAATTGGTCGGAGTATTTTATGAGGTTTTAGGAACCTCGTAAAACCTCGAGGTTTACGAGGGTTGGGTCTTGGCTCTTCTTTTTTCTCTTCTTAATTAGACAATGAATCATTTTTTGTTTGAGGAATTTTGTAATAGAGTTCCCGGTATAAAAACAACATGAAGGGTCATAATAAGGTGAATCTTTATGCTTCATTTGGTTTCTGTCAGGTTTGGGTTACGGTGGTTCTGTGGTTTCCAGGTTTGGGGTAAACTTGAAACTGCTACTTTGCATGCTACTCTATGGTTGCTAGGTAACCATAGAGTGAGAGAGGCTAAGCTAGCCACCAAGGTAGCTTAGCTGACCATGAGGGGTTGAGATTTAAGCCTTTCCTCTGCCTACATTCCCCAGAATGCAGTGCAGTTCTTGATCGGTGTTCAGTGAAATTATTGAATATTCTGTTGGATGTGTTTTCTATTGATACTGATCAAGTGTCTATTGTGATAGATATCGTTATTGTTTAATCGGCCAGCCTTAAAGTAGAGGTTCAGATGGTTCTTAGGAAGATTTAAGGCGAATAAAAGTGAGATTTCTGAATCCAAAAAGCTTTTTTTAATCAGTAAATACCTTAGATTATTTTATTATTATGGTGTTAGTACATGAAGTTGAGCCTGATGTTTCCTGGAGGTTTTTAATGGGACATTGAAGGTTTCTGAGCAAAACAACTAAATCTTACCAAGTATTTTTGGTCCACTTTCTAGTGCAGATATGTCAGTACACTTTAAATAAGACTTTTCCAATATTACGGAAAAGTTAGTTACCTCTTATTTCAAGTTTACTAAGATATTTGTACTGGAAACTAGAGCAAAAACAACTGGTAAGATAAAAAAAAAATTCAGTGTTCATGTTTGAGAATATTTCTGCTCTAAACTTCTGTAGGAGTTTAATCATGTTTTTGTTTGTCGCCCCCTGCAGGACACATGCGTTAGCCGCATGCTAGCAGGTGTTCAGATGTACCAGAACCTGCTGGAGGTTCTGTCCAGCAAAGTGAGCGGTCTGGATGACCTGAGAGCGGACCTGCGCGACCTGCTGAACCACATCAACAAGGTAAAGCCTAGCGTCATGTGACCGACCGTCATGTGATCAGGCGTCTGATTGGCTAACAGCTGTCTGTTTGTTGCAGCTAAAGGAGGTGGCGCAACTTACGGCGGACGTTTCGGATCAGAACCCGAGCACGGACCTGGCCTCTCACCTCCAGAACAGCCACAACGTCCAGGTGGCCCTCCACCTGACGTTGACTCAGCTGCGCTCCTTCTGCCATGACCTGAACCGGACCTTCAGAGTCCTCTCCACCTACAGGCCGTGAGCTGCAGGTGGATGCTAAGCCCCGCCCACCTGGGACGACTCAATAGCTGCGCTTCCATTGACTATTAAATTGCACAGTTTCACATTTCAAAATATTTTCACTTATTTTGAAAAAACTTGTTTTTTGATAAAAACTTTGGCGCCAGGATGAGGCATCAAAACTGGTTTATTTTGCGAACCTGCAGGATGTTACTGCTGGTGGAAACCATGAAGAAGAAGACGACAGGAAGTAGTCGGAGGTTCATGGCGGTGAATGTTTTTAAATAACTTGCAGCGAGAACAAACTTATTCATGTGTGATTTTAATTGCATTTCTTATTTAACGTGTTTTTGTGAATATTAGCTGCATTTCAATTACAGTTCTGCACAAAACTTTGAAGAAATTACACTAATGTATAAAAAACTGAAATTAAATTAAATTAGAAAAGCAATTAAAATCACGAATAAGTTTGTTCACCCAATAAGTCATTAAAAAACATGCAGCGCAGGTCGTCATCCTCCAACCACTTCCTGTTGTCTTCTTCATATTTTCCACCAGTAATAACATCCGGTTGTTGATCACGTGACTCCTGTGACGAACAAATTTTGTGAACTGCAATAACTTTGATGCAGCTGAAACCCCCAAAATTCTAGCAGTAAAACTTTTTTATCAAAAAATCTAAGTTTTTCCAAAATTATCCAAATTTAATTTCCTAATTCCAATTTTCCCACAGTCAGTGGAGGCGCAGCTACGGACTCAGTTGCGCACATTTGTAGTGGAAGCACAGTTACTGTAACGATGTGGATTTAAAGTCAGAGCTCAGTCAGAACGGACTAAAGGATCTGATGCAGTTTGCTTGCCAGATAAAGATCCTAAAAGCTGCAGGCTGGTTATCGGGCCATAGCTGAATCAGATCCAGAAGAATCCTGAAGCTCAGTGTTTGTTCCGGCACGTCGGGCCGCTCCGCATGTCGAGGACTGGCAGGAATGCAAGCGCTGCCACGGGGACAAAACATGTTTACAAACCTTTATGAAAGCCATAAAGGACTGATTGTGAGTTTTGATGGAGGTTCTGCAGGTCTGGATCCGCTCGGCGCTCGGAGGAATCTCTCCTTCTGCTGTTTATCGGCCTCGTTAGGGAGAAGCTGCAGACTGACAGCAAGCAGTTTGATGAATGTTGAACCTGAGGCTGAAATGGATCACAGTTTAACTTTTATTACTGCAGAGACAATCGGATCAACCACATCTTACATGTCTTTACAGCCTGTTAATGTAAACAACCTCTGGACTACATGGGCGTTATGCTGCCACCTGCCTGCAACATGAGAAACTGTTTTTATTTCTCTACAACCAAAAGATCAATTATTGTATAAAAACTTTCATCACCTTTCATCACAGCTGGGATCCAGTTATAACGTCCTGTTTATTGACATGCTTTTATTCTGAAGCAGCAGCAGGAAGTGAAAGTGTTAGAATATATTTTTTTATGTTTTCAAGGTAACAGACTTTTATTGTGAAAATCCTGTTGGATCCAGTCTCCAAAAGAAGCTTTTATTTGTTGTTATTTATCAGCTGCAGATCATTTGTGAAGTTTTTTTATTTATTGATATTTATTAGGTATTTATTGATGTATTTATTAACATCACTGACTGGTCGTTTGATTTGTTTTATCATTATTTATTTATTTGAGTCGGCTGAATCAAGGCCAGACAGCTGATAAGAGGTCACTGAGGGCGCGCGAGCCTGACACACGCTGATGATGTCATCACTTCCTCATGCCCTTATATGACCTCAGGTCGACCCGCTGACTCAGGTTGAATCATTATCCTGTGTGGAATAATGTTCATGTCTGTATATTTCAAAACACGATTTGATCAAGATTTCAAAATAAAATCCTTTCATTTTCTTAAAAAAAATATTTGATTGTTGATGATTTTATACTTAGAATAAATTTTGATCCAATGTTTTATCTGAGACAGTTAAATTAATTTACTAATAAAACAGTTGTTTTTAAAGGATGTCATATAAAATCAACTTTTTTAAAATTTTACGTCATGTTATAATGTTCTTCCCTCATCAAAAAATCCTTGAATCTCCCTTAACCCCTTCAGACTAGCGGCAGCAGGTATTAGCAGACACATGGTGTAACTGCACTTCTGCTGAGCTCTTATGAATGGTTGTAAACGGCATAATGAGGAGTATTGATGGGCTCAATGATGTCAGGAAGAGTAGGAGCTTCTTAAAGAGACAGTGGCCCAATTTCAGGATGTCATGTTATGAAGTTAAATCTCATTTCAGTCATGTTCGTCATACAGAGTTTGGTAGTAACTAGTTACATTTACTCAGTAACTTTTTAGGGAAAAAAACTCTAAAAACTATGCTGTACTTCTTAGTTTTATTTGAGTAACTTATGAAGTATCGCTGCTACGTTTACTTGAGTAAAATGTCTGGATTCTCTACTTACTATAAATTACAAAAAATCACCAGACACACACATGCAGTTTTTGTTAAAGTTTCATAAGTTTTATATTGAAATAAATTGTTTAAATATATTCAATTATTTCATTCATAATTAATTATTTCCATTTTGGTTTCTAAAATGCTAAAATTTCCACATAACTTTATGTTTTGGTTTGTCTGATGCTGTAATTTCTAAATGTTAGATGATTTATGTTTCGATCAGTTACTCAGTACTTTAGTCGCCTTTTTACCAAATACTTTTTCACTCTTGAGTAATTTCTTCGACGGCTACTTTTTACTTTTACTTGAGTAAAAACATGTTTTTACTTGATTTCAATCCATTTTTACATACTCTACTCTCCTCTGTTGAAAGATACACTATTTTTATAATAACTGAAGGTAACAGCTACTTGATTGTATTTGTAAAATATATAATAACGCCCCTTTAATTCACCTTTTCTGTAAAAACCACGTTAGATCCTTAAAATAAAAGGAAAGTGATATTTAATTAAAATGGGTTTCTGTCCTGCTACAGTCCAACCAGCAGAGGGCGCTGCTGCAGCAAAAACCGCCCAGGGATCCTGATAAGGAAGAAAACAAGGTGACACTGCAGTGAGGTTCATGTTTGGGTTCATATCTCTATTATAAACTGAATATTCAGGTTTTGTATCTAAAAGTGTGAAATCAGAATCCTGAAATAATTTAGAAAGAAAAGATTATGAGAAACCTGAAATAATTATGTAATTATCTGTAATTTATTAATGTTTTCTATTGTTTCTATGTAAAGTGTTATTTTTAGCCACAAAGCCTAAGAATCAGCTGTTTTTCTGAGATATTTCATAATGTTTTTCAGTCTCATCATCCTCTGCTGTCTTTGTCCATCCCTCCATCTCCTCCATCCAATCCTCTTCCTCCTCCTCCTCCTCCTCCTCCTCCTCCTCCTCTACCACCTCCTCCTCCTCCTCCTGCTGTCCTTGGAGCTGCTGTTTCAGGACCAGGCTGCAGTGTTCTGCTGAGTAGCGGTGAAACAGCACTGGCTCGTCAGCAGACAACTCTCAGCTGAGCCCCAGAGCCCCTCAGGAGGGAAACTACGGCTCCCAGAATCCTCCGCTGCAGCCCCAAAGTCAGTGCAGATCAGAGAGGAACCCCAGAGGAACTCTGGGAGTCGTGGTCCGAGTCCATCAGCTGCTCCCGGAGGCAGAGGGAGGAGAGGCTGACGTGCCATGACAACAGTCGGAGGGAGACGCGCTGAGAGGTGAGACCATCTGTTTGTTTCTCTTTCTGTGTCTCTTCATCGTCCTCCGTCCCTCCTGTCTGCTGTCCAACCTGTCCAACCCTCTGCGTCTGTCTGACGGTGTGTCTTACAGCCGGGAACATTGTGTGTTTGTCTCAGAACAGCAGAGACAGTGTGTGTGTGTGTGTGTGTGTGTGTGTGTGTGTGTGTGTGTGTGTGTGTGTGTGTGTGAAAACATCTCCACCCAGCCTGTAGTATCTCCCAGACCTCCTGAGATGATGCAGCAAACAGGAAAACCAGAAATCAGGACACAAAAATCACAGAAATGAAAGGAAAAACGTTTGAACACCATCTGCTACAGCGGTGTTCAAAGTGTGGTCTGGGATCCATTTATGGACCCTGGACTCATCTTGTGTGGCCCAGTTTTTTAATTTTCATTTTTATTTATTGCAGACAAATTAAAATCTTATGATAGAAAATGTTGGCAACAGCACCAAGTATTTAAAATCTGAGCTTTTTACTGTCACAATAACAGATTTTGCTGGACGATACATTTTCCTGGAACTTATTGCGATAAACGATAATATTGATGTTTTGAGAACATTTTCAACTGATAATGCAAGAACACGTCATCAAATATTGTTACGGAGTAAAGCTTCTTCCCAAACAAGACGGAGGCTCGTATTTCTTTTTACTGAACCTTTCTGTTCAGTATTTATTGAAGAGAGAAAAAAACGGCATCTGGTGAATAACGGGCAACCGCTATTCGTAACCAATAGCAATCAAAAGTCAACAAAGCAAGATAGTGACAAAA
>CAEFZX010016031.1:0-60255 GCA_903066825.1 Alfaro cultratus | reverse complement strand
CTCTCTCTCTCTCTCTCTCTCTCTCTCTCTCTCTCTATCTATATATATATATATATATATATATATATATATATATACATATATATATATATATATATATATACATATATATACACATTATATATATATATATATATAGATAATTTTTAAATTAATGATGCAAGATTCCGGCCGCTATTATGCTTACTGTATGACCTAAATACATCTTTCTCTACATTTTTTCAACTTTTAATTCAGCAAAAAAAATAAAAATAAATAAATAAAGACGAGATAAAAGACAAATTATTCAAGATATAAAAGTATTTTTACTGGTAATTCAAACATCTGTAAGAGAATGTGTTAATGGCTTTATCTTACTCCCTTCCCCCTTTTTCTCTCCTGCATAGATGCTGCCTACAAAGCCATTTTAGAAGCCGTGCCCCGAGTCCGTCTTTTAAAGTAAGTTTAAAAGCTTTCTCTTCAGAGACTTGCATTTGTGGCCACTTTGAAGTTAATCAGTTGCGGAAAGGAAGGGGAGAAAAAAAACGTAGCACCAGAAACGCTTCCAGAGATCATTGGTTGCAGCTCAGTAACCACAGAAAATTAAGTGATTTTCTGCTTGCAAGACAGTGCAGCTGGTTAAAGACGTTACATAGGCTAAAAAACAGAAAGTGTGTTAAAACAAAGCCAAAAAACATCTGATATGTTTCTAATTTGGTGTAATGTGCTATTATTCTTACAATTTATTAACTAATAATTATTCAGTTTGCCCATTTACAGGAGTGCTGATCATTTAAGGCTTTTTCCAAACAAGGTGTATGCCTCAGTGACATATAGACTCATTCGAAAGTTATTTTTTTTCTCAATCATTTCTGGTGACCCAAAGAAAAAGGCGTCCTCTTTTGCTCCACTCCCAACTCTGATTATTTCTTTTTTTTCTTTTTGATGTTCGTGGTTTGGTTAAATTTTAGGCTTCGGTATTTGAATGAAAAGGAAAAGAAAAACTTGCACAGTATGTCATAACTATTATGTTGACGAAATTTATATGTACAGGCTTTGCTGGCAGAATGAAATATATACAGAAACATATATTATACAAGTGTTAGGAGAAAGAATAGAAGGATGTTGAGTTATCAAGAAGTAGCAATTAAAGCCAATTTATGTGCCTATTGATCTATGACTGAGACTTAACATTAAAAAAATCAAGAGACGTTTGAAAGAGACTTAAAAGGTTTAAAGGGAAGGTTTAAAAACTCCCACTGATTATTGAAAATGATATAATCAATTCACCATGCTATTTTTAAAATTAAATGTAGCCAATAATGGATCAATTATTTTGTTCTGAAATCAAGCTCTTTTTGCTTTGATTAATTGTCTTTGTAGGTAGTTTGTTTCATTTCCTGTCAGAAACAAACTTCTTGATGAAAGTGAGTTTCATCTAGACCCTACAGGGTGAGCAATTGTGGGCATGGCTGTTTTACCTTAAGAGTCTTCTGCAAATATGAACTCTTTTGTCTATTTAGTTTGATGAAACTATAAACAAGGTTAATCAAATATAAAGTTATTTTTATATTAAAAGCATCTGTGATTGCACCAATTGGTCCAAGCATTTCAGGTCTCTTAAAAACATACTTCTTTAGAGTCAAGTGATGAATATTTTCCCTGCAGGGAATCAGCATCTGTATGTGGCAGTTTCAACCAGTTCATGACCACAAGCTCCGGATCACAAGAGTCATGCAACAAGACAATGATCTGAAGAACACCAGTAAATGGTCATGTTATTGAAGCCTATTTATAGTCAATTTTTTATTTTGGCTTAAATGGCCTTTTATTTGAAAGTGCTCAGTCAGGAAAGTAGGGTATTGAGAGAGAGGAAAGACATGTGGCAAAGGTCATCAGGCCGAGAATCGAACCTGTGACAGCCACGTCGAGGACTGAGGCCTCCTTATGTGGGTTGTGCTTAACCCCTGCGCCACCACAGCACCCCTGGAGAAGCCTATTTAATATACAAATCTAAATGAGATGCTGTGTCATGACCCTGACCAGGCAATTTATGCTCACAAATCCTGCAGTGAGAGTAATTAAAACAATGTTTCAAAAAAAAAAAAAAAAAAAAAAAGAGTGGGCGAAAATTCCTTCACAGCAATATAAAATAGTTTTGTCAAAAGCCTGATTGCAATGGTTACGATCAAGGGTGACCCAACCAATCACCAGGTCAAGGAGGCAATTACCTTTTCCAGACTGGGCCAAATTGGTTTGGATAATTTTTTTTTCCTTTTATCAAAATAAATTCCTAATTTTAAAAACTGTTGGTTCTATGCAGTCTGGAGTCAAAATGAAATTAGTTTGATGATGTGAAACATGTAAAAGTCTGACAAAAAGTAAAAACACAATAAATGAACTAACTATTACAGAAACTTTAACCAATTAGAAATTTGTGATCTGCAACTTCCTTTTATGACCGCATGTTTCCATCCCATTGAGACTTCCTCCACTAGGGGCGCTGTCAGCAGAGTAAAAGCTCATTTTGACCTGAAATACACCAAGATATCCAGGTACTCCTAGTTGTGTTTAGAAGAACAAATGCCTTTTCAATACTTTATATTAAATGAAAGAAAAAGTGACATAGGCACTAAAAGCAAAAGTCAATAAAAAAACAGATGTTCAATAGTGGGTTTTTTTAATGCATTATCACACAAACTTCAACAGATTACATAAATAATTGTACTCAAAACTAGTTGCCAGAGCAATGAACAGACACTTTATACCTTTGTTTGGATTTTTTAAACTAAACTAAATGAAGAAATAAATAAAAGAAAAGAACAAAAGGTGTATTTATCAGACATCCTCCTATTCCCTTCAGGCTCCTCCTCTCTTATCAACCTTCTTGCAGTGCAGAGAGGAGGAGGAGATGTTGTGCTGCTGGTGAATGAGAACAACACTGTGTGCTGCAAAGATAATTATGTTTGCCAGAAAATGGCTAAGTGATTGTAAAAGCCCACATTCCCTCTTGATATTTGCGAAGAAGAAGAAGAAGAAGCGGAAGGAGAAGGAGATGCATAAAGTACAGATTTGACTGTTGTGGCTAATGTTTTTTTTTTTTCTTTTTTTTTTTCTGATTTTCAAAAGTCTACAAATCACCGAACAGCCTATTATTTGCAGCAACTTTCCAAAGTAGTCATGTAGATGTATTCTTAGATGTAATTTTGGCAAACTCCCGCAAGACAGATTTAGCAAGTGCATTTTTCTGTAACATAGTAGTTATACTGTGATGAAGTCATGATGATGCCGACAAGCACCAGCAGCTGTCTTAATGAAATCTTCATTTCATATCTTTTTAGATGGAGTTCTTATCTTGCCTGAGTGTTCTGGTGAGTTTCTATGCACACTGAAGGCTGCAAGAAACTAAAGCGCCTTAACTGCAGCTTTTTGTTGCTGCCTCCTGCTGCTGCCACCTGCTTTAGTTCAGTTTCCAGGAAAGGCATCTCGAACAAGCTAATTGGCAGTCTCATGAAGTCGTTGCCCTCTCTCTGAGTCACGAGTGAACGCCTCAACTGGTGCAATGCATTTTTACTAGCTCTTTTCTCCAGTCCGGTCTTTGATGTGTTTGTTGTTTCAGGCAGTCAAACTAATGACTGATGAAAAAGAGAAGCAGAAATAAATGAATAATAGAGCCTAACTCCTGATGCAACATAACCCACTTGTACGTTTTCTATTTATAAATAAGAGATGGTTTCCACCTAATTCCACATAATTCTTTGTGATACGTTAAATAGTCCTAACTTAATATACTGCCTTTTTGAACCACGTCCAGTTTGTTCCGATAACAGTAATGAAAAAAAACAGTACTTTTCTCTTTTTCAAAACACTGCCTCGTTACTCACAAAAATGATTTAAGCTGAAAGGAAAAAGAGAAATTAAAAGGAAGAATACAAGACCTTCGTGGACTTCTTTCCCTTCGTTTTTATCCACTGTCAAATTATTCCGCCTTGTTCCCAGCCGAGCTGCATGCTGAGACCTCTCTACCCCTGCTGTGACCTTTACAAATTTTGCCCTTTGGTGGTGCTTTGTGCAATGTGACCTTATTAAATTTTATTTTACGCCACGTGGTCAGAAATAAGTCCTCATTGGAACACTTGATGGGTGCGTTTCGTCAAGCGCAAACAAGCCAGGCAAATCGTTAAGATAGCGTTCAGTCCTATGCAGAAGTATTAAGACACAGAGGGACGTGATACGAAGAGGACGGAGTAAAAGAGACATTTACAAAGACAGAAACAACAGAGGAGAAGAGAAAAGGAGTCTTTTGACAAGATTCCAGTACACAATGACTCATTACTCTACATCTGTGTGTCTGGCAGGGTAGTGGCTCTTTACACCACAGCAGCTGCCCAGTGCAGTCTAGCCAGCCTTTGAAACGCTTTGCTACCCTGCAGGGTGGAGACACCATGCATAATCTTTGTTTCATTCTGTTTGTCTCTGAGCTGCTCACGCTCTGGTGCTTTTTCTTCCCACACAGCATAAAAAATATATGCACATAAACTGAAGTACATAATTAAAAGTAAGGAAAGAATTAGGAAAGCTATGAATAAGCTTACTTTTTTTGTGTGTTTCACAGTAGCTGTAGGGAGGGTAGCATCAATCATTCATTGACCACTTTGGTGTAAATCCCAAAAAATACAGTATATTTCATTTTTAGAGCACACAGAGATGAATAGCAGGTTGATTCATAAGGCTTTTTTTTTTTTTTTTTTTTTACCTATTTCCTTTGAAAAGAAGGAGATTAAATTTCTCAGCCTAATAATTCAGTGATGACTGCGCTATCCTTCCATCCATCATTGGGTCAGCACATCAATATGTCAAACATCGTGACTGAACACCAAGTAAAAACTGGCATCTCGATAAGACATGGCTATATTTCATGTTTCGTGATAATTAGCTAAACGCTGGCTGTCATACTCAGATTAGCAACAGACCGTGGTAAATAACCTTCTTCAGAACCACGTAACAACATGAATGTATGCATTTCGGTACGCACAAATTTGTGTCAAAGCACAGACTAGAACTGAAGAACTGAAGCTCCTGTCATGTAAATGTGTACAGTATGCCAGGATTTGCACAACAATGAACAAGGATACTTATTATGGGGAAAGACGATTCCTTTGTTGTGCAGCTGCTTCATGGCTACTGCAAATAGACAGTGATTAGTCTACACATTCAAGGTTTTTGTTGTTTTTTGTCCCTTTACTAAAATCAAGAGTTAAGAAGAGAGAGCTCCACCTCTTTAGCATTTAAACCTAAAATGAATTCTGCAAGATCAGATGATTTTTATTTAGAAAGGATCCACTCCACTCTAAGTCACATAAAGCTGAATGTATGATGTGGGAGTTATTCACTACAGCCACACTTGGCCCCACATTTTGCACATTATTTGCAGTGCTATCTGCCATAATCTTACATTGTCATTCACAGAGCAAATAGAACCAAGGACAGGAGATGCAAACATCCTCATCAAATTCAGACAATGTGACACATTTCATGCCTTCTTATGTCAGACTGCAGTTTCGTTTGCTTCATAAACACATTTTGATTATTTTTTTTTTTTGCCAAAAAACCTATGATGTAGAAATGTGACAGAGAGACAAATATGTCTTCACAGTGAGCTTACAGATAAACATAGAGTCACTCCTAAAAACTGCCAGAGATGCGTATCACAAAGGAATCACAATGAGGATGCAAATATTTGCTTTTTCTTACAGAGTTGCTTTTCGGAGAATTATTTAATCTTAAAGCCAATGGATGCAATATTTAGTCAATGAATCACAAAATATTCCAAATGCAATATAAGTTTGTGCAATTTTGATATCACAAAAAAACCTCTCTTTTATGCAATTTGTTGATTATTGCATACCAAAGATCAAAAAGTCAAGCTTTGCTTATAAGTAATATTTGCAGCCTGCAACTATTACTTTCTTGTGAAGAGAGTCGATTCCCTCTCTTCGCAAACATAAGAGTGCACAGGATATCAGGAACATGTTGACTGATCAAAATATTATCATCAGTATTTTAAAAGAATGGTGCCATTGTGTGAATTCTAATATTACTAACTTGGAGAGGAATTTTTGTAAACACGGTTTTGCATTTTAAACAGGCAGCCGAATTTAGGGAACATCACAAATTTGACTATTTGTAAAAATCATTTCTACAGTTCCAGTTTTATAAATTTCTGGGAAACGTAATACTTTTGTAACATGCTTCCTTTTGTTTGTAAAGGAAGCAACGAGAGAGGTTGACTGTGTGCCTCAAACAGCATTGATCTTACATATTTGGAAGATTTTTTGGTGAAAATTTACATAAATTTACATTAGGATGGGGAGCTTTCCTATGTGTTCATGCATATTATTTCATTTAAATGTGAGGAAAAGGTGCCAGTGCACAGAGATGCCATTAGCACTGCAGTTTGAGGCATAAATTCCTCATTTCAAAGGATTAAAGGGATAGTTTCTGACTTTTGAAGTGAAGTTCTGAAGAGTTAATATTTTAGCTGCAGTAGAAATCTCTCTTAGTCTTTTCATTTAGTATAAATGCAGACTATTTGTTCCCACAGCATTAAACTAAATACACGATTTGGCCCGAAGCAGAAATCCCCCCTCAAATAACTCGAACCTAGAAAATGTCACAGCTGTTTTTGCAAATAGTATTACATTGAGTTTTTTTTTTTCTTTTTCACCTTGCCTTTTTATCAGACACTTAAAAGCTGGTCTTTTTGTCAGACATTCAAAAAAGTACATTTTGGACATTTCTGGCCTTTTTATATGTAGAAGTAGGATTTTTCCTCAGAGTAGTTGAATAGAAATGAAAACTCTCAGAGCCACTGAGTTGTACAATCTGTACATTCTGTGATTATTCATGCATGTAGATTTATTTAAAAGATTATATTTATCATAATGTAGCCACTGTGTAAAAAGTAATGAGTTTCAATTCTTTTCTTAATCATAATGTAGTAACCTTTCCGCCCCAGTAAAAAAAGAACCAATGGCAAAAAGTTTCAAAGCTTATAAAAATGGGAGTTTTGAAAAGAGTGACAGAAAAGTATCCACACTTGGTCATCAGTGCAGTTTTTTCTCAGAGGTCTCACTGAAGGAGATATATTTCAACTTTACATTAAAGAAGCCATTAGACATCCCTCTTGCTCTTTAAACAGACTGAAACCCCACTAGGCTTTGCAAAAAGGATCAAGGCAAAATTAAACTACTTCCTTCCTCCTTACTTAAAGTAAAAATAGATCTGCCACTGTAGAATTGGTAATGACAACAGGGCGGGCAAGATTTTCTCCCCCCCTTTATCCAATCACAGTCTTGATGTCCTTGAGGATGGCTGACAGAAAGATGGATGAATCTTTCCAAGCTTTGATGGCTAATCCTATCAAGGATGTAGTCACCGTCTTCAAAATGTAATTAAAAATTCCAGCTAAAATTACTTGCTGTATCTTTAAAGAAATATTCTGGGCCATTAATGATCTCATGCTGCTACAAGATTTTAGTAATTTCTGACACACCTGTTCAACTGTCTACACCTCTGCTTCACCATTTAGAAATGTTTTATTCAAACCACATTTGTGTGTCTCTGTTTTCTGATAAACGATTTCTGTTTGCTTCTGGGAGTTACGTTTTCTTCAACAGGCCTGGCAGACTATGGGGTCATTTAGGCTGTGATTATACTTTTTCAAATTTTGAAAGAGTGGGAGAGCAGAGTGGGGCAAAAAGTGTCTGCATTGCAGCTGCTTTACAGCTGGAAGGTCAGAGGTCCCAATCTCCACAAATGGTTGAAAGCAAAACACAATTCTCCATTGTGTTGATATAGATGTTCATCTCCACCTTTTAATTTTGACTTACAAATCCATCCATGTGTACCAACGACCATTAAAAAAAAGTATCACAGACAGCATTGACTTTAAAATGCTTCTAAACCAATTAAAGAAATTCAGTAGTTCACGACTCACACTGTGAGCCCTCTCCCTTCTGCAGTCCATCAAGGTAAGACTCAGAAAATTTCCATTTCAGTGAATGCATCTCATGCAGAGAATATCCTGCTGTGAAGAGCACTCAACGCTAAAAATAAAACTCAATTAGATAAACATGCTAAAAAAAAAAGTGCTATCAAATAGGCATAAACATAAATCTTCTCGAATAATTTTTGGTTGTTGATTTTGTTACCTTCAAAGTGAGGCACATTTGTAGGTTCACACTGCTTGTGAAGAAACTTGACAATGATGTGGAGTGAACAGAAAAGGGAAACTACATGTGGCATGGCTGGGAACAATAAAATATGATAACAATTAGCAAAGACAGATGAGGGAAAGGGATAATAGTATATATGTCACAATCTATCGTGAAAAAGATGAAACAGTAAAGTACAATTTCCATTGAATTCGACAGCTAGCCTTGCAAAAATATTGAAGCCCCTCAAACTTCTTCATATTTTGTAGTTGCAGTGATGATGTATTTCAGTGATATTTTTTTGTGATAGACCAACTCCAGTACACAGATAATTATCAAGTGGAAAGAATTGGTTTTCAAAGTGTTTTACAAATAAAATGCACAACATGTTGATTTGTTTCTTGACGTTTTGCATTTCCAACTAACTCAGCTCTAGTAGATTGGACAAACAGCACCTGTAAACACCAGTTTTCAATTCTCACTTGGATTTATGTTTGTTGACTGATTGGATATTTTTAACATGTGAATATGGTTGGAACCAAACCAATGCATTGTAGCAGCGACTGTATGTTCAGAGCCGTTGTCTTGGAGATGAACCTCTGTCATTGGTTTTCTTACATGATTCCCTTGAATTTAGCTCCTTTCATCTTTTCCATCAACTTTGACCAACTATTGTACTGTTTGATTTTTGAGTTTTGACTGATGTCATAAAGAATTAACAGCAATCACATTAAGCAAAAGCACCCTGCTAAGCTGTTATTTTTGTTGGGGGGAAAAAAAAAATGATTGTAATGATTTTTTGAGAAACAACAGATTAGTTTGATACATATTAGACTGTAATATGTTTGATCATCAAACGTCAACAGCACTTTAACTGGGAGACATTAAAATGAGAGCAGAATTTTAATTGTGAGTGGAAAAATGAACAGCTCAAGACCTTAATGCTGCTCCTCTTGGTGCTAATGTAAACACAGAATATCACTGTAGAGGGTTGGAAAATACCATCAAGAATGCAATTCATTTTATTATCTATTCCAGATTCCCCTGCATCTCCTGTATTTGGAAAAAAAATATAAAAGCCTTGTTTTTTTCCCGAGATATTTTGCACATGCACAGTTTTAAAGAATGAGAGAAAAGGTTAAAACAATCAGGCTGCTCATCTGCTGCAAAGTTCTGAGCCAGAGTAGTGCTGTCAACAATAATGTGACTCATGCAGACAAATCACTCTTTATTCAGTCCTGACAGTTCGTATTTTCATAAGGTTTGATTTTCTTCCTTTAAGTCACATGACAGTGTAAATCAAATAGTGCACCCTGGCAATGCTAAGTGTTGCTTTTATGGATAAAAAATAAAATAAAATAAAAAAACATATTTGAAATGAGGTTACTGTTATTTATTAAACGCAGCTGCTAATAGCTACAGTTTGCTTTACACTGCTCAACTTTGTGCTGCATGTCTCAGTCATTTCTACAGTGCTTAGACTGAATGTCAAGCTTTTTCCTGGTTACTCTTTGTTAGCGTGAACAGTCACAGGCTGGTTTTAACGCACGAAGCACCCAAAAGCAGTTTTTAATTTGAATTTCCTTTTCAAGTCTTCTCTGACTGTTTGCCCTTTGTTAAAATTATGAAGATACTTTGAGAAAATTTGCTCCCAGATGACTTTATTTCCAGCTGAACTTTGTGTCATTTTGCATCAGCTAGCCACATTCTGTTTCATGTAACCTTTCGGCCGTGCAACATGAACCTCAGCTACATTTGAGCAATGCTGCTTCAGACGTTTCACTAACAGTTTTGATTTTCTGCTAGCAACTATTCTTCTCAGTAAACTTACTTTAACAGTAACCTCATTTTGAATTGGTAAATTAAAAATTAGCATTTTCCCTGAGGTGCAACATTGTTTCGCTTTCTTATTTTTCTCATTAAAACATCCAGACTTTGTAACTAAAGCATTTTTTTTTATTTACCAGAGGTTTGTTCTATATTCTGTTTAACTGTGCAAAAAAACAAACAAACAAACAAAAAAAAAAACAGTATTCTTGTAGAACTGAGTTTTGAAGAACAATATCCTGCCACCTCTTGTACAATTTTTTATTAGTCCTGTCCAGCTTGTTGTTGTTATGCACCCTCAGGTACTTGCAGAATTGCACCATGTCCTCCTCCTCACTCTGTTTTCTGACAGGTGTCACTGACTCCCGCGCAGTAATAAGCAGTAAAGCCATTGTAAATGACAGCCTTCATTCTGCGAGGACACATGCACTCCTGATGAGGGGCCACTTCAAAGGTGACAACAGCCCCAGAGAATGAGTTGTCACTTGATTGTTTGAGGAACATAGGAGTGACAGTCTATATATGGTGCCTGTTTCAGCTGCCATCTCAGCCCAAATGAACACTCGCTGCACACACCTGGCTCTGGATTTCTACATCGTTGGTCACAAAATACCAAATATAACAACTGCTCCTGGAAAAGATTTTTTTTCTTTTCTTTTTTTAAGACAGGCTTCATTAAACTGGTAGAATCCTGATGAAATTGGCAATTTGTTTACCAAATAGTACAGTTGTAGTTGTAAAACGTACAAAACACATCACGCTAAACTGAAGAAGGATGTATTTTCCTTTGGCATCTGAAAGCATATGTTTTGAAATGATAAAAAGACTATAAAATAAGAAGAGAACATCAGATTTTTTTTTTCTTTTGGTTTACTCCGATTCTTTTTTTAAGGAATTTTCTGCTGGACGAGTCACTGTGGGAATATTGGTTCCAAAATTAAGATTGTCATTCATTGGAAAGCAGCAAAACAGACTGCTGTTAGTATAATTTAAATTAATTAAATTCTGCAATGGATAGTTTCTTCATTTGCAGATATACTGTACAAGATCAGAAACATTTTGGATATGAATAGCAAATGTAAAGCAAAGTTACATTATCCCACCTATTGTACAAAACTGTTTCAAATGTTTTATGATAATACTTTGAGCTGTCAGAACATTTATGAGCCTATTTTTACTGCAGATTGCTTATGTGTCCCAGCATTTTTAAGCTCTCTTTGTATGACGTTTGCAAAGCAACTGTTTCAGAAAAAAATATTTATTATTATACATGAATGGAGTAGGAAAAGAAGTCCCTCCTCCTCATCTTAATTTTCTTCTAAATTTTCTTACAAAAGCTTGTTACCTGAACGTTGCTGTCTTTCGTTTTTGATTTCTTATTTTCTTATCTTTCTTATAATAACTGCCATATTATTGAAAATTATTCATTTGAACTACACTCAAAAAGAAAATAATTTTAGTTTAAATGGTAATATATATTTACACATGCTTTGCATGGACAGTAAGATTGTCAATATTAGTTTTAGTGCTGATCTTTTATTATAAATTTTGCTTGGCTTTTATATTTAAGGGTTCTTTCAGATTCTTAATGAACAAATATCTAACTTTACATCCCGTCTGTCCATCTGGATCTGCCTATCTTCGCAGGGTTGGGGAGATGGTGTCCACCTGCAGGGATGGTGGGAGGCAGGACTCGCCCTGGACAGGGTCGCCACTCCACGACAGTGCTGGTCCAGACATATCTTATGAGAAAAAAAGTCAAGGATCTCTTCATTTAATTCAACGCTAACACAAAAATAACCTACAGAACATAATTTCATTACTAAAGCCCAGGAGCTTAACATGAGGAGTCAATGTTAGATAGAAAATAATAGAGTTTCTGCTGTGTGTTTTCTTCCCTTGGTCTGTTTTTTCGTAAGTACTTGGAAAAAAAATGCTGTAAACTTAACAAGACCAAAGAAACTCACATCTCTCTAAAAATTGCCATGGGTGCAACTGAAATGATTCAGTATTACCCACTAAATTATTTCAAATAAATCTTTCCACATTAAAGAAAAAAAAAATAAAAAATCCAAAGCATCAAACTTCCGACTGCTGTTACTATATTCAATCCACTCCACAATCAGCGAATCAAGGATGGATTCTGCATTATATCAAAGACTGATTGAAGGTGTAGGTAAGATATCCAGCTGAAAGTTGAATGCCTATGATTTGTATTGTGTTTTTAAAAATCAGCACAATGCTAAATAATGTAAGAAAAAAAAACATCACAGGTTTTTGCAGTGACCCTGTGGAAACACAGATTTGGATCCCATTTGAGAACATTACATGTTAGGAAAAACCCTGTTTGGAGTCTTTTTGGAACTAAAGAAAATAAGTACCAATGAGTGATAAGAATCCGCCCCCAGGAAGTGGCAGAAAATGTAGGAAAAAAAAAAAAAAGGAATCAAGGGAGAAAAAAATGTTTGAATTATCTTTCATGTGCACATTGTATGAAAGTAGTTCAAATATATTTTTAATCACATTATGTTAAAACGAGTGATCGGTTTTTGTAATGTTTTTTATAGTGTGTGTGCGTGTGTGTGTGTGTAAAAAAAATGCAATGAACTATCATACATCATGCTGTCCTAGAAAGTCTCAAAAGACTTCAAACTGAATGGGGCGATATACATACAAATTATACTTCCAGTTTTCAGAGCTGACATGAATATTAGCTGGCCTGTTAAAGATGTTGAGGAGTTTTAATTATTAAATTTCTCTTACATAGAGGCTTCATAATGGCAGGGCAGCTGCAGCATCAGCATTGTTTGGGGGGAAAAAAAAAAAGAAGTTATTTACATAATGAATTCTTATTCATCTAGCGTTGTGCTTAACAGCATAGAGAAACACAGCACAGCATCTGAATGCAATGTTATGATGATCCGACACTGTTACGACTAAAATAATAATTAGTTTCCTGCTTGTTCTTGGAGAATGGCTCAGTTGAAGAGTGGTTGTCTTCTAACAAGAAGATCGGTGGTTTGATTTCTGGTATGTCTATGTGTGAAAGTGTCCTTGGGACGGACACTGGTCCCCTAATGCTTCGCACTGTACAGTTTTATAAGAAAGAAAATATAAATAGCACTTTGCAATTTTCAATTTTGCTTATTTAAGTTTCAACCACAAGCTTTGTTTTACACAAAGTAGTTCTGAATTGTGAAGTCGACGAAAAATGATGCATGTCTGAAACTTTTTACAAATAAAAATCTGAAAAGTGTGGCATACAAATGTATTTAGCTCATGTCACTCCCTAAAGAAAGCCAGAGAAGTCACTCTGTTAGTAAAAAGTCTATGCTGGTGTATAATTTAAAAAGTCTATGCTGGTGTATAATTTAATCTCGATTTAAATGCAGCTGTTCTGTCAAGGCTTTTAAAACAGCATCATCAAGTCGCTGACACACACAGACTAGACAAATCAGGGATAAAGTTTTGAAGAAATAAAAAGAAAATGTTCAGCTATAAAACAATTTCCCAAGTTTAGCACGTCTCACTGATCGGTGTTTAACACATTTCTTAGAATGAACACATTCACAGACGTCACAACTGCAAACCGACTAAGACATGGCAGCCCACATGAAGAGACATGCTGGGGATGGGAAGCATTCAGCAGAAACAGCCAAGACGTCCATGGCAACTACCATCAGCTGTAAAGGTCTGCAACATCATGGGGAGGGGAGAAGGGAAAGGAATTGCTAATATATTCATTTTTCACTCTTGTGTCATTTTGTTTCTGATGGTTGTAATCACTACATATCACAATCTGTAACACCAGCACTGACTTGTAAAATGTCGGTAAAACTTTTTACAGCAGTCAACATGCCAGTGATTAATAAACATGGCTTCTAATGCAGTTTGAGTAAAAAGTTATGTTCTGATATAATTGCTGTAAAATAATGCTAACTTTAAAGCCCAATGTTCAGTGCGTAGGCAAATTCATTGGGTTTTTTCCATCTGCAAAGTGATGCAAATGAGAAGCTGTGGGCTTTTAATGCTGATGGCCTAACAGGTCTGTGCCTCACGCCTGCCCAGTCTAGAACAGATAAAAAGCTAATCACTCCTCTGCCTCCTCTCTCAGTGTAAACTTTCTGTTATTTACTTTACTGATCAACACTGCAGAACACATCTCAATCCCTTTCTTTCAATGCTACTTTAATGCACAAATATCACGCCATCTACTTTCCCGTTTCTTTTCCTTAATGCTGATGCACTAATGATGATTCATTATTGACAGGCTCCAGAAGGTTTCGGATTTCTTAAATCCCAAAATGTCATCTGCCATGAAGGAAGGGAGGATGATGTCAAAAGGTGAACGGGTTTTAGGTTAATTAATTTGGTTCGGGTCATAAGTTCCTTCAGTTAATGAATGTATCTCACATTTCTCTCCCTTGTGCGCCATGTGACATTAACACCTCTCCCCCAATTGACCAGAAGCATCACCACCAAGTATTAGATGAGGAAGGTTTTAGATCCATAAGTTCAGCTGAAGACAAATTAAAAATGTTATTTCCATTGGAAGATTTCAAAGTATACAGACATTGTAAAAACTGCATTATGTAAGGTGAAAAATTAGGTTAAAAACGAAGATTAAAAACTTATACTTAGTGAATTATCCATATTTACTGAATATTACAATGATGAAATATAAATGTTGCTGAATAACATGCAGTAATGTGCATAACTCTGGAATCATCAATTATTTTGTGGGGGATTATTCATTCTGCCATTTTGATTTAAATATGATATATTTCCTTGGGCTTTGAAAGTCTTTTAAGGACTTTTGTTTTAACTTGCTTGCTTTTATTATTGTCAGCCCATTTGGTTATAAGAATTTCCCTGTTAGCAAATCATTGCAGGTTTTGCTTTCTTGTCTCCTGTCTTTCTGAAGAAACAAACAACAGTCACTATAATTTTCTCCTCCTGCTTCGGTTTTGATTTGTGGTTTTCTTTATCAGTACTTTATGTGGCACCGGCTGTTGTATTGTTGCTTCACCTGTTGCATTATTGTTCTTGGCGTAAATAATCCTTGTGATTTAAGTCAGCAAACCGAATTTCCTGAGTCTGCCGCATTTACGATGAGTCTGCTAACTAGAGGAGCAATTTGACTTAATCATCAAAGTCAGACATGTTTGGAACATGGTGAAATATTTGTGTCCATATATCTGGACTTAATTCAACACCTTACAGCTGAATTGAGACCAGCTAAATATGGCTTAGTGCCACCATTCTAAAAAAGAAAATAAGAGAAATAAATACGACAGATGTTAATGAATTACGCACCTTAGCATGTCATTACAGTACAGAGAAGGCCAAAAAGTTTGCATACAACAAAAAAATCTGTTAAATGATCTGAGCATCTTTTAGGCTCAGTGCCGGGTCTTTGGTAAAACTTTACTTGTTTCTTTAAGACATGACTTTCAAATTCTGTTAACCTGCTCCTGAACGTTTTATAGGGCCGAAGCCCCCATCTTGTGTGTTCAGTTTTCAATTTTTTATACAAACATTGTACTTCATGCTGTGATAGTCAGGTAGAAGGACTAGACTGAAAATGAGTGAAGAAGCCGATAAAGTTCAAATATAAACTTTGAAGGACCTTCAGGAAGCTCAGAGAGATATTGATCAAAACTACTTTAAAAGATTAAAAGAAAGCCTGACTCCTTCAAAACAGAGTAAGAAGAAATAAGGTGCGATTTGAAACTTTTGCGAAATGGATTTAAACCGTTACATAGAGTATTATTCACTGCAGATTTATTGCTGCAGTGTAATCCTTAATTTCCGTTTCTTTTATTTTTTCAGCATCTATGCAATGCAGTGTTTTGATTTATTTTCTTTGATTTATGTCAGTCTTTCCACACAATCAGTTGGTCAATAATGTTTTTTTTTTTTTAAACCAAACTTAATTAAAAATGCTATGTGTTGTGTAACTCATCACACCAGTACTGCCTTTTTATAGCCAAAGGAGATTATACTCATGTTAAATTCACATAATAATCTTGAGGCATGTTATTGAAACATGGTCTAAAAATTTGACGTTTATTCTTCACTAAGTGATACAAGTCTGAAAATACAGCCTTCACTAATGTGTAAAAAAGAAGAGCACCTTGTAACATAAAATCCTAAAGAGCAAACGTTTTTTTTAATAATGCCTTTCGGGATACATCAAGATTAAACTTTAGAACAGTAATGAAAGTAATTACATGGTGATGATGGTGGTCATCACAGTATTAATGGCATGCCATTGTAGGGAAACTGTAACTCTTAACTTGCTTGATGAAAAGCTTTTGGAAGGTGTTTTGGATAAGTACCTAAATTTATTTTATCTTCCACAGTGTTGCAATTCATCATCATAAAACTGCTCACCTGGAAAAAGTTCTTCTTGGATTAAATAAAATCTAATTTCCTCCCTAATTTATGTAACAAATTGCTTTTATTCACAATTATACCTTTAATTCTCCCCTTTATTCATAACTGTGCGCAGCACCAACATTTATTCGCGAGACATAAAACTTCAAGTTCGGTTCGGAGGAGCAATAAACTCCGCAACAAAGTTCCCACCCCCACAAAGTTTAAAACCAGGTCACAGCGTAAACACATAATCTCTTTGTTGAAAAGCTGCAGCAACATCCTTTTTATTCAATAACTAAGATGATTGACAGCCTCTTCCATAGCTACTGACAACATAAAAGCCAGCATGCCAGTAAATCACCCAACTCCCTTAATTCCTTGGAAAAAAAAAAGAAAACAGTACAAACATCCCTCCACATTGCCCTTCTACATGCCCACAATCCATCCCCCAGGATTTAAGCGGCCCTAATAACAAGCAAACCAAGGCCATGAGCCCTGCGATTATTCCATCCCTTAATTAGAATTCTCATTATTTACAGAGTGAAGGGAAAGACTCTGCAGTCACATTCACATCAAAGGCGTCATCCGAAGGCAAAGATGATAATTAGATAGTCTAATCTGTTCTCTGAAGTGTCTGTTCCAAATCAACATTTCTGGAGTGTTTGTTTTCCTTCCCCTTCTCCCTTTGCTTTGCTAAGAGACTGATCAATTAAAAAATATTCACTGGTGACTCGTTTTCATTCTGCCATGTGCAGCTCTTTCTCTTTGCTTCATTATCGCTGACGAATGTGATTCCTACGCACTTCTCTCATATTTATTTTTCAGGAAGGAAGTCTGAGAATAAATGAGCTTCATGTGTGATTTTTGGAGAAAATTGATGAGCGCGTTTCAGCTGCATGCACAAACGTTGTCCCCCTTTTTCTGGGTTTCTTTGCTGCACTGTACTCTCTCTTGGCTGCATCAACAGATGGCACTGTTCCCCTGCTAAGTGACTCGAGTGGACCGCATCTCTCATCCCATTCTCTCATGCTGCTATTTTTTTTCTTCTTCACGTCTCTGCCTCTTTGTCTGTCTCATTCCCCCTTTCCCATTTACTTAAGCAGAATGAGGGCACCGGAGAGTCATTAAGTGTAACCGCTACCTGAGATTAGTGAGAAGAGCTCAAATGAAGTGTCACTAATATGAGGATTACAACAGCAAAGCCACCTGAAGTCCTCCTGGATCTGCTCCTAAACATGAGATGTTGAGGGATGCAATGGAAACCATGTTTACGACACTTGTATCTGTTTTAGAGATATCATCTGGTTCCCATTTGTTTCTACTGTACATGATCATGCAGTTTGAGATCTAAGTTATATAAGACACTAAAAATGAAATAAATCGGCAGCAAAAACCGAAAAGTAGCTGTCTCTGTTTAAAATAATGAAGATTTTAATACATTTGAAAAACAAATTAAATGTATTTTATTTGAGTAGACAGCTGATGACTAATAAATGTAAATAATCTCAATAAACGGGAGCGTCTCACTGCTGACATCGTGGAATGTCTGTGGAAGACAATAATATTGAATTTACACTAACAGTGGTAATGTAGTTGCGGTTTTGGATTCAGTTTGCAGGCCTCGTAATGCATATTTATTTCACCGGGAAACACAAGCTGCATATTCCCCCAACCGGAGGTTTAGAACCACTCTGAAAAACTAGAAGATCATCTTCCACTGGCATTTCGAATATAAGCTGTTATCTTAGCTGGGAACTCTTAATTTAAAGCATCTCCCTATGAGGATTATTAAGATTTTCCTGATTCCGCTTTTCAGAACTAGCGGCTCTGAAAAGCCGCTGAAAACTAGCGGCTCTCCTGACTAATCTTATGTCTCTGAAGAAAATGTGTTGCATTTTTCATAAGCAATATGTTGAAAGGGAAGTTCCAGTTTGGGGTTTTATTTACTTTGGGTTATCATATGGATAGATGTAATTCAAAGTTATGTAAAACTCTCTAGATATTTGAAAAATAAGTATAAACACAGAAGGGTTTTGGTTTTTCCTCTACTCGGTGTCTAAGAAAAGTAAATAAAATGCAAGCTTGCTAATGGTCTTGTTGTGTCTAGTTTCTTATGAAAATAGATTTTAACACCACAAAAACATAGGCCCAATGGTTGACCTGTATTTGCCTATATTTATCGCCCAAATTAATGTTGAGTTAGACATTTTGTTGCGGCCGGTGGCCTCGTATGTTTTCTTTTTCTCTTTCTTTTCTGTATATCTGCAGCTTTCTAATAAAATTACCTCCACTGGGAACTGGATGCAGCCCTCATCCTCCTGAGCCACGCCCTGCGGCCTACAGCAGAGCTGATTGGCTCACCAATTATCAGCTCCACCAATCCCTGATGAGGCCTCCCTTTTTAAACCCAAGACTTCCTGGGAGAAGGTGCGGCTGTTTCTTTGTTCAGACAGCTTGTCACTTTGCTGGGTGTTTGTTGACTGCTGTACACAGCATTGTCTTTTGTGAGCTTTTGTAAATCTTTGTTACCCTTGATAGTCCCTGTGGCAGCTTTGTATGTAAGCTTATATTAGCCTACTAGAAGTTTGTTGTTAACCTTAGGTTTTTGGTCCTGTTTTGTTTGGTTAAGTTCTTTGATTTTCAACTCTGGTTGTTTTGTGGATATTGTTTTATTTAGTGATTTTTGGTTATAACACCTTAACTTTTGATTGTAGTTGTATTTTTTTTTTTTTACCTTTGTATTTTGTTAAATCCTAACATTAAACCCCAAACTGATAAACCTTCAACATCTAGGTTTCTTTAATGCTACTTCTCCTTGCCCCTAGCTAAGCTGGGTTGTAACACATTTCATAAATCAAAATAGTCCATCGTTTTTAATGGACAAACCTCTGCTAAGGTCAGCTTCCCACGAATAAGAATAGACAATTTGAGGCAGCATCATGTTTTACCTAATTGCAACACCTTCTAAAGGTCAGTTTATATAACTTTTAGTGAACTCTTGAAAGTCAGATAGAAGCTGATCTAATAGGTTTTGTTTGATTGAACCTTTTTTCAAAGCCTTAGTTTGGGTAATTTGAAGCAACTTTCAATGTCAGTTTCTTTACCTGTTGTAGAAAAGTGCTCCATCACCTTGATGAAAAAGTAGGTAAATCCCTGAAGTCGGGTGCAGCTAAGAAACCCATCAGATGCATGCCTCATCAGCTTATTTAGTGAATGAGCAGCTGGTACATTTTTCAAATAGCTATGAGACCTGGAAAGACCAGGGATGTGCAATCATTGATTCAGCTGCACAACTGACAGTCTGACACAAAATTCAAATGTTTACACCAGTCTCAGAAGAGCTGGAGCACACTGATGAATCACAGCATAACTCCACATAGGACAAAACACAGGCAAACTTATTAAGGTCCTTTTTGTAAAATTGTAAGATGTTAACTATTACTAATATAGGCTTATATACCACTTAGGCAAATAAATGTTTTTGTTTTGATTTGTTTTTAAAATGTTGAGGTCAGTCATAGCGGTCAGCTCTGACTTCCACCATTCCAAGGATTTCTTCACTCTAACAAACCACAGTGATATGAAATCCTTCTACAGGCAAGTAAATGTTTAACAAAAGTTCAATTCAGAAAATTGAAACTAAAGCTAGTTAAGGTAATCTGTGAAAAAAATCCATCTCATCTGGCTCCTCCCAGTGGTCCTGGTGCCATCTGTTTCCAATCAAAAACAACCAATTAGTGGAGGAGGGATGTTAGTCAAGCTCGTGTACGGACTGCTCACATCCTTCCTAATGTTACAGGAATAACAATTTCTCAGGTTTACCGTATTCTCCATTTAAGGAACTGTGAAGTCAGGGTTGTAGCACAGCAGAGATATGGTTGTTAAAGTTTTTTGACAAAGTCCACAGTTTTCTCAGAACAGTGTACTAATATATATAGACAAAGTAGTTTTTCTGTTGTATCAGTATCTTGTTTCTGTTTTTCTTTTCTGACAGTCTGATTCTGAAAGTTCAGCATTTTATAGAGTGTATGTATTCACTTTACCCACTGAATAGAGCAGAACATTACAAACCATTAAATGTTTGAACATATACAAAAGATGAAAATAACAACATACGTCTCAATAATTTGGAGAAAATTAGTAGAACAATATCAAGCAACAACACATTGAATGACCCGTGACAGAGTCAGTATCAGGCCTCCATTATGTTAAGAAAATCTAGTATTTCTCGCAGTGAAGTAAAAACTTAATTATGTCACCTCCTCTGGAGGAGTTGACATTTTCTCCATTCCCCTGAACCCAGATGACATTGTCCTTATTTTCTGTGCACATTTATGCTTTAATATACGAGTCTGATATACGGTATTTATCCAACATAATATAAACCACAGGGATGTTTTGGTGAATACACTGCGGTATTGCAGTGTGGTATTGCAAGAACTTGATGTGATGAGGTATTTTCTAGCTATGAAAATACCTCATCAGCGACCACAGTGAAAACAGGATGTAGGTTGATTGAAGAGCCAGTATTTAGAGTTGGATGTTTTTTTCCTTGTATCTAAATGAACCAATCTGTCTCCAAAGTTAGAGGAACGTTTAGATGTAATCAGAGTGGGTGGGTAGAACTGATGAAGTTCAACGATGGACCCCTCTTGAAAATATTCCAATCTTGTAGAGTTATAACTTATTTTATTTGTCTGCCAGCTGTGCACAAAAAAATAATTTTAAAAGACGCTACTTTTTTTTTTTTTAACCAGTAGTGATTCTTACTCAGTGTAGCACCCTTTGATAGATAAGTTATAACAGATAAACGTCTATACAGAAACCTGATTGACATTTTAGGATCTTTGGACTCAAACTCAGTTGTTCCATCTCAAGAACTGTCTAAAAGGGATATTTTGAATTAGGCACGTTGGGTGATTAGTTTCAGCTCTCAATATGGTGCTCCTACTCAATGCTTTGAAAGCAGGAAGATTCAATTGTATTATTGCCACCATTGTAAAGAAGGAGGTCAAGGAAATGGACGAGCTCTCATAGTGCTCATAGTGACAGAAAGCATTTTTGTATCTGAGAAATTCAGACAGATGCTTTATTATCAGCTCTCTAAATAACCAGAATGTCAACAATATATCTCTTCCACAAAACTATGTTAGAGTGAAATATATAATATATAGTTTTTATTCCCAGGGATCCATTAGCAAGCAATAACAGGATGGAGCAAAAGCACCACCCACAGCTTCTCCTTGAAGTTCATGGTACAAAATGTTTCTGACAAAGTAAGTCAAAACTAATTTGGAGGTAGAACACTCTCCCTGTTGCATTGGGGAATACATGTATGGCATGCTATGCACATCAAAGACAACAAGAGCATTCTTTTGTATGTACTTAAACCCTTTAATGGTCTTAAGTATATCCAGTGTCTCAAAGGATTGAAGGCAGGGTAAAGCTTTTTTTTTTTTCACAGAAACATCAACAAATTGAGACAAGACTTCTCTCAAACTGCCAATATTTGTCACAAGAGAGCAAATCGGAGCATTTTACAAACATTTATGTGCTTTAGGTTAGCCATACAAACAGGACAAATGGGGTCCAAGTAAGAAGTATAAAGTCTTTCTTCTTTTCTTTATTCAAACTCTTCCTCAAAGCAGCTTTGATTTATTCCTGGATCTCTGTCTTAGAAACATCAGTAGGGCTTGACTTCTATATTTCTCATCAGACAACTGACTAGTTATATCGAAATCCTACGGCTTAAAATTAATTAAAATTCAAATCTCACATTTATTAAAAATACTTTTAGAAGAATGTGATTTCTGACAGAGCTCAGGTGACTCCTTATCCACAAGTTTATCACAGGTTAGAATAGTAGACCTAAAATTTAAAGTAGGCAAAAATAAAGATTTTTTGGCCTTTGTCGGGTGTTTCGAAAATCACTATTTAATTCCTTTTTTGTAGCGTAAACGAGTAGAGTACAAGGAATATTTATGAAGCAGCGTTTTAAGCAAAGTTGCCAAAAGAGTTTGAACCTTTTCACTTTAAGATTTTGTAGGAGAAATACAAATGCCCTTAGCAACCAAGTACAGACGCTTCATCCCGAGAGAGGTTTAAATTAGAGATGTTAATTACTCTTTTCTTTCTTTGGTGGTGAGAGGTGAGACAGGATTGGGATCTGTGCCATCCTCCTTGTCTTTTTTATTTTTCTTGGAGGTTGTCTCAAAGGGGCGGGTGGGCATATAAAATTGACTTTTTTGAGCTTTACATCATGCAGTAATGTTATTTCCTCGTCAATACCATACATGAGTGATTTGTTTGTTTAACGCATGTTTTTGGAATCCGTAAATCTCACGAGGCAGCCATCCGGGGGTGATTAAAAGCTTACTCCCACAAAGTGCTGCCTATTTCTTTGAACCTTCGGTCTCCAGCTGAGCTTCCACTTCACAGAGGACCCCTCTCCCCATCTCCTCCACTCAACTCCTCCAGACTAGCAACTGCAGCAACGAGCAAACTCCTGGTGGAACGGCAAGTCTGCAGTTATACTTCTCAGAGGCACAATTTCAAATGATCAAATGACAAAATAACATTTCTTTTAAGCCATGTTTGACACACAGTATTTTTTATAACAACTGAAAGCAACATAGTTCTTTGATTGTGATATAAAATAGCGCTGTGTGTATGGAAAATATGTGGTGTATGAACCACCACACTTGTGTTAAAGGCAGCATAATGTTTAGCTTTGGAGGAACCTGGGAAATGTTTGCTATTGAAATTTTCATGGCCATGCCGGTCATAATTATTGCCCTTTGAATAGTCTCTTGTGTCCAGCTGAAACTGCCTTATTCAAAGTCTGTTTGGAAAAAAAAAAAAAAAAAAAGACGACTCAGGGATATTTCTTGTAACAGACTTAAAACCTTTGTGGATGACCGTTTGCATCAGTTCTTGCTCACATTTTTTTTATTTCTTTGCTTAATGTGTCTTTCTTTCTTTATCAATAATCCCCAAGCCACTGAGTATGCATTTTTTTCACCAATATTTAGAAAAAGCCATAAAATACCAGATTCAATATTTATTCTTTTCCCCAGATATCTTGATAAAGACTGAATACATTGCTATGACAATTTCCCAGTGCCACTGAAGAGGAAACAGAACTATGCTTGTCATGTCTCAGGGGCGTTTGGATTGTTTTGGCTTCTCTGTGTTTGCATTTTTCCTTTCTTGTTTATCTGTGATCAGCCTTAGTTTCTGTTTGCACTTCAGTCTTTTCTTATTTTTGTTTGGATTAGATCTGTTGTTCATTCCCTGTGTTTGTTATGGTTAGATTTATATTTTGCCAACTCTCCTGTTAGCGGTACTCCTCCACTCTCCTCCTGTGGCTTTACTATTTCTCAGGGGTGTCCAAATTCAGTCTTTGAGTGAATTTCTTCAGCGCTTTTGTAGTTGAGTTGGCAAAATGTAACTTCTTCTATTGTTATAAGTTCTTTGTTACTTTTTTCCCCCCACTAAACATGTAATAAACTACCAACAACTTTGACTGGTCTGCAATTTGGGTCCAACCACCGACTGATGGTACGCCACCTTACTCAGCAGAACAGCAGCATATTTTTATCTATTAGGAGGAGAAGACATAAAGACTCATCCCGACAGTTTGAAGGTAATCAATGAAATCGAGGCACTCTGTGCATCTTCCAGTTAACAGTGGGTGAATGAGGTTCTGCACTGCCAGAGGACATCAAACTCACAAATGCAAAGGAGGCTAGAGCTCCCTTATCAGTGTCCAACTATTTGTGCAAACTTCGTGGACACTAACAACCCATCTGTGTCTTCATCAAACTCAAGCGAACACACCAACAGAGCAGGTAATTACAGACAAACAAACTGAACCAAATGGGTTTATTTTTGTTTTTTTGTAAAGGACATTTAAAAAAAATGATTTATGAAAGCAGCAGTAACTGTATTAATACGGTCGAAATAACACAATATTAAGGACTGACAGTACTTCAAAGTAAATAAGGCTTTCTAGGTCCAGGATTTAATCCACACAGAGAAACATTTCAGCATTCAGATGCTGAATGCAGATTGGGAGTTGTCTTGTTTTCAGTTTTCAGATTTTCAGTGTGCTTTGGCTTTATTACATGAGGCACAGGAGAGTCATGGAGAGGAGAATGTGACGTAAAAAGAAAATGACTTTTCACTGTGGATAGATTTTTAACTCAGGATGTTCCGCGAAATAGCAAACAAACAATAAACATCCTTCAGCTGGATACATACTGTATTGTGTGAGGATCATCAACAACTAGCTGGCAGGCCCTTAGCATGGATCAGAGTCAACAACTGTAATGTTTCATATTCCATAAAATGTGTTGTTTCCCCCCTCATTTCCTTGCGCCAAATAGTATTCTTGTCTATTGTTCCCTTTAGGTACTATTTTTGATATCTTAGAATGTGGAAAATGCTCGTTGGACGGTCCTTCTAGAGATAGGTTCTAGCATACAAATGTATAAATAATTATAAGTTGTGCATGGAAGGTCTGAGGGGATAGTGAACTTTCCTTTTTGCAAAATTATTGTTTTCCCTGACTTCAGTTAAGGGCAGGGTTGTGCAATCAAGATAACAAGGTGTTCAGCTGCAAAGAGGAGAGCTGTGTCACAAAATGAAGCAGTCAAAGACACATCAGGCAAAAAGTATTTATAGGTATTCTTCCAGTGTATGGCCAATTCTCTGAACAATCAACAGAGCTACGGATTTGTCAGGAAAACATTCTACTGCAGCTAACAACAATTTTTTGAAGTTGTTTGATTTATACTACATCTTCAAAAATGTACTTCAGAATATGTATACACAAATACGAATAACTATGAACAGTTTTCTCTCTGCTCAGCTCCAATTTAAAATGGTACAACTACAGATACACAGATAAGCTCTATTAAAGCAAATATGCATGAGAAATAGCAACATTATGCTGTTTAACAGATGTTGTGTGATCTAAGTAGAACCTGCTTTGATCACTGACTTACATTTTCTGTGCTTTGTTTATTCTATATTACTGACACATTATAAAGATTATGACAACATGTGTCTCCCTATGTCATTATACAGACTAATTAGGCAATGTAGGACTTTGGAGGATTTGGTCTTTTGAAGGCAAATCCTCTTTTTTTTCATGTATTTGTTTTCTTTCACACAGTACACTGTAGACCCCCCAAAATATTTCTTAAGACACACTGACATTTACAATTGTGAGAGCAAAAATGTCTGTTTACTTATTTCCTGAGTACATAAAGAAATTTGAAGCTACTTCTCTAACAAACTACTATCATTCTTAGTATGTAAGGGTGTAAAACTGAAAGTCTCTGGATCTGTTGGGAAATATGCACAAGATGTTTTTTTCACACCTAGTGACATCTAGAGTGGTGGATGTCAAACACATAAAACCTCATCCTGGAATGTTTGCCTGGAGAAAACCTCCAGGCTCAATGTAAGGAGGCTAAAGGGGAGAAAGTGACAAGTCATTGGACAAAAAGAAACAGAGCAATAGAACATATGAGCAAAGTTTGAAATCATTTTGCAACAGCTAGAAGAAAACAATACTTAAAATATTTCTGTGTAGTTTTACATGCGATTCATGGTAGTTTGTTTTTTTTTTCATTTTGGGGAGCTGAGCTTGCCTAACGTTGTTGCACTTCCTGTAGGTGTATTTTATTAACCAATGGGACAATCTTCAGTTCAGTTCATATCACACCAGTTTGCCACAAAAGTAATATCCGAACACATAAAAAGAGGTTGAGTTTGAGCTAGTACTTTGTAACATGAAATCAATTTCAGTTCAACTCATCTTAAGAATGTCCCATTACAAAGTAATTTATAAATTTCAGTGCAGCTTCAAATCCTGCTACAAAAATTCAGTTTTATTCAAATTCTAACAATTTACAGTCAGATCCAGGAAATATAAAATGCAAGTTCAAAAATATTTTTTCTAAACTATTTTAGATGGCTTTGCAGATTTATCAACACCCCTTGAACTTTATTACATTTTGTCAAACGACAACCATGACATGCAATTTATTGAGATTTTATGACATACACCAACACAAAATTATACATAATTTGAAGTGGAAAGAAATAATAGATGATTTTTATAATAAAAAAAAAAAACTGTCTAGGCCAGTTTTGCAATTTTGGCCAATCTCAGTCGTTATCAAGAGCAGCTCAGTTTTCAAGCCTTGCCAAAAAACTTCTCCATGAGAGTAGGTGGACCAAAATTTCATTTTTCACTTGTCAGATGTATTGCATGGAGAAGTTTGGCATTTTTGCTCTGCAGAAATGCTTGACTGACTTTATTAAATCAGGGTTGCATCTAGAATCACAGAATTCATGTTCTATTAGTAAAATAGAAACCCTTGATTGTATGACCTTTAACCTTTTGGCTTATTTGTAGAAGTCTAGGCTGTTCTAACATTTAACTATGCTTACATCTACACCAGGAGTGGGAAACCTTATCTCAATCTCAGGGTCCATTTCAACTTTGTAAAAGTCAGTTTGTAAAAAAAATGAAAAATTAAAGCAATATGATGTAACTATTGTGAAAATATTAAAAGTATAGAGAATATTTTTGCATATTTCTTTTTGCAGACATTTGTATAATTGGCTTTGTAGATGTTTTTTTATATGCTTCCTTTCAAAACACAAAATAATACAATAATTTACCACCAAAAATAGAATGAGACATGTACAATTAATTGTACATTATACAAATATAACTGTCAGTTTTATTTTTATTTGGGATTTCATAACTAAAACATTTGAAACAACTGAATTTTGAAAGTTACATTTCTTCAGTCAGAGTGGAACTGCAGCTTCTTAGTCAGGCAACGTGGTGGAACATACTTGTCTCTGCAGGGAGACAAGTTGATGCCACTTGCAGTTAATTGTCCAGATTAACTGCTAATATCAAAGAGATATTAGCGGGACCAACTTTTCGCCACTGTCAGTTAATACAAGAACTGCTCACAGTGGTATGTTGTCCCAAACAGAGATACAAACTGGAGGGCATGTCTCCTTAAGTTGGCAAAATCCTCAGCACTGACATACAGAAGTCCAGCAAAGGGTGACTGATGTATTTGGCTTTGAGCTCATTATGGCTTTGAAAGAGGATGATTTCCAGTTGTCTGGCACATCAGATAGTTACATGCTAAATACAAGGTTCCTTTTGTCTTCATCTGTATTGATTTGACACACTCGCCAATTTATTCATTTGTCACAAGAGGCTTTTGAGTAGGAAATTGCAGTGTTGCTACTTCTCAGCTGATGTTGCTAAAGACTTAGCTTTTCTTCAGATGTTTTCACACGAGACAGCAGAGAACTGAGAAGCTGGTTGAGACCTGCAGCTTGATGTTCAGCTCTGACAGCTACTTAGTCATGTCCACCAAGAATGCCACATCACAGAGCCACTGGCTATCACTAAGTTGCACTGCAGGTTTCCCTTTAATCTCCAGAAACTGTTAAACTTCCTCGTTCAGAGAATAGAACCATCAAACATGCTCAGGGTTTTCAGTGAGCCCCTCCATGAACTGACAGCTGTTTAGCCCTCCGCTTTTGATGAAATATGCAATGGAAATGCCAGATGTCATCAAATTGGTCATCTTCAGGGAATGAGCACACAAATTCCCTTGATGCACGAGGCAGTGGCATATAACTAAATCACTAGGATAGACACCGAGGCGGCTCATTTCATTTTTAATTAATTCAGTCGATCCCTTTTGCCCACCAACCATCGGTGGTGCTCCATCTTCAGGGAAGCTGCTCGGCTCAAGTTTGTTCATATCCAGAGCAATGTGATGGAACAGATTTTCCCCTTTGGTTCTTCATGCCAAAGGGGATGAAAAACCCCTTTAGCATGGGTTTTTTCATCCCCCATGCCAACGGGGGGATGAGCTAGCAAAAATAGCAGCTCATTCTATTTTTTTTTTTATTTTTTTTTTTATCAAAGTCTGCTGTGACCCCATACACAAAAACATATCTGTGCAATGTTAGCTATATCTGCTGTCTCGTGACAGGCAAGAGAAAAAACCCCTGAAAAGTTCTTGCAGTGTCCTTCAGTGTGTTTTTTTTTTTCCATATCAGTGATCTTGTCTTCAACTGTTTGCGTGGACAAACTGATGCTTTCATATATCTTCACTTTGTCACAGCTAACAGTTCTGCAGCATCAGCAATGAGGTCTTTTTTCACAAATTTGCCCTACATGTCAGGCTTCAGCTTCTTAGCTGGTGATTCACTAACCACAGTTTGC
This sequence comes from Alfaro cultratus, assembly GCA_903066825.1. NCBI lineage: Eukaryota > Metazoa > Chordata > Actinopteri > Cyprinodontiformes > Poeciliidae > Alfaro > Alfaro cultratus. The sequence continues at coordinate 31,572 of CAEFZX010016031.1, read as the reverse complement.
ACTCATAATGCTGAGTGCAAACTGTGCATTGAAACTCTGACGAGGCACAGTAGCTTTTTCGGTCTGCATCTGTCCTTTTCTCCTCCTCCAGCTTAACATGCTGGTCCAAATTAGACTTTTTCATCACTCCCAGTGCCTCCCCATAATCTAAATAGGCGAGTTTGCATTTTGCTTCAACAAAAATACAGCATTTGGCATCTACAGCTTTCCTCAGCTGTCAACATGATCGACACGTGTCAGACTTTCTCATCTTGCACTGATAATTGATCGCTTATGTTGTGACAATGATCCTTGCTCAGATTAGCACTTTTATTGTAGAAATGCCATTTAATCTAAACCATTCCACTGTAGCTCTGGCTGCGTGCTTAGGGTCCTTGTCCTGCAAAAAAATAAATATCCACCCCGATATTTGTTGCCAGTAAAATTGTTTCTCCCAGGATTTCCCTCTATTTAAAGCCATCTTTCTTCCTATTAACTTTGGATAGCTTTTACTTTCCTATTGATTAAAAGCATTCTCACAACTTGATCCTGCCAACCACCATTTCTCACAGTTGCCATGGTGTTTAGAGTGATAATATATGCTGACATTGTTTTGCATGTTGACTAAAAAGTTACATTTGGTGTCATGTACAGAGTGTAATTTTCTGTAAATTTGCTTAACTCAGATACATGGCGATATCATGGAGAACGGCCATGATTTTTACAGGTGCACAACACCTTTTCCATTTTTAGATGATGAAATGAACAGTGCTCCATTAGATGCTCCAAACTTTGCATAGTGCTTTATAACCAAATTAAACTTTAAACTAAGTCTCCATATTACTGTTTATTAATTAATATTATTTAACACACTTCTGAGTTCTTTAACGAACCACTGCTGAGATTAAATGACATATTCTGACTATTTACTACTTAAGTGACATTAGAAGGTAGTCGACTGAGCTGGATTTTATTTAAGGGGAAAAGAGCAGGAAAGACTGACCACAAATCAATGCCATACAAGTTATATTTTTAATTGTAAAAACTATTAAAATCTATGCAAAATGTGGCTTCCAATACACAGTCCTATGCTACTTTGTGCTGGTCAACCACATTAAAATAAACAACCTTTATGTTTTTATTTGTACCATAGCTATGCATGAAAAGGATCAAGGGGTGTCAATACTTATACTGTACATTCCATTGTATATTTGTCCATTAAGTCCAATCAGTTTGACTAAAATACAGTATTGCAGACAGAAAGGCCTTAATCGATTTTAATTTTCTGCTTCTTAATTCAGATAAGATTGAGCTTCTTTGTTTTTGGTCCTAACTGCCCCCAGATGACACAGTCTAGGCTTGTAATTACACTGGAAGGTGTAACCTTGACCTTCAGAAAGGTTTTTGTGTTTTAGTTTCAGCAGTCAAAAATAAACACTTCTAAAAATGACCAAGCTTCAACGGATCTCACAACCTCATAAATCTATATTTTCTCAAAATAGCTCTTCACTGTCAGGGTGCAGGGATATTACTTCTTCTTCCTAAAGTTTCCTGAAAATATGGGAATATGAAGTAGAGTTTTCACCTCTCCTGATCATGGAGAATTAGCTCCAAATTTGAGTTTGACAAGGAGAAAGATTCGTTACCTCGAAGATTAAGCCTGGACCCTTTCTTTTTTATAGCTAGGGCTGGTTTGAGTGACCCTGAACCAGCGATTTAGCTTCGCTGCAGTACGCCTGTAACGCTGGAGGACATTCTGTGATTTGCTGAGCTATTATTGCTAACAGCAGTGGGGGCAACTATGTGATTACTGAGGTGTTATAAACATTATAACCCCCCCGCCCAGACTACTTATTACCATAGGTGATTAGCAAAATGACAAACAAAAACAAATTGTGTAGTAATATAATAAAATGTAGCAACACCCAGTGTGTAATACATTTTCTATTGTGGAAATGTGAGATTATAACATCTGAACGACATTCTGGACTATATGAAAGAGTGTTAACACTAAATTGTTGCATGTCGTCCCTTTGCACTCACCCATTTGTCAAGAATGGCATCAAATGAAATAGAGCATGCAACACTGTTTTCAATAGAGATTGCTGCTAACTGGGTCACGCCTGTGTTCTTCTCCATTAAGTCATATGGTCAAAGAAGCATTAGTAAAGAGCTTTAAACAAATTACAGATCTTGCTAATGCACTTTTTAAAAAATAAATATTTAAAAAATAATCACTTGGAATTAAGTGGCTGTTCCTACATTTCCACTTCATATTATACCAACCTTTGCCTCCCCCTGTCTGTCCTGATTCTTTCTCTCTTCTTTCTGTCCATCCAACTGAATGACATTAACTTTGTGTGTTTAAAAAATACAGCTGTTAAACCACATATAAAATAAACATGGCATTTTATTTTAAATGATATCCTTGTTGGATAACAGTTATTGAGTGGATGCTGCATCTGATCTGACTTATCAGATACATCACAACAGACCTGTGGTAATATATTGAATGGAGACATTAATGATCAAGTTTATCACTGCCACATTCTATAATTGATCTGTTTTATGATTCTTCATCTGGATAAACAAATGATTAGTTACTGTTTGGAGAACAAAAATAAGCACAAATAAATTCCATTTTTAGTTATTTTCCTTGTCATGGTCTATTGAAAATACAGCACAAAGCTGCTGGACAACAGTGGCCAGTCATTTTACCTGTAACTTAAGCAAACCTGAACACTTCCAGACCTGCTCTTCTTACACTGATAGAACTTACCTGCTGTCTTTCAAAATCCTTTTTCATCTCTATCCTTATCCTTCTTCCTCTTACATTTTCTGCCATCAAAGCTTTCTTTTCTGCCTCTCCATCTTCAACTTCCTGTCATCAGATGACAGCAAGATTCAAATGACAAGAATCACTTTCCAGCATGTTCCTAGAGGGGAGCGCACTGGACACCCTCTATTTGTAGGGAGAAGGGCGGAGGGATGGGGGATGATGGTGCAAAAGGGCGCCTAATCAGTACTGTGCCTCTGTTATTGATCACATAATTTGCACATGCACAGGTAGCTATAAAATACAGAAATAATTTTTCTGCCATTGCTTTGGTGCCCTCTCTAGCGCAGCACCCCTGTGTGGTGCGCATAGTGCAAACCAACTTTTTGCACCACTAACAGTAACTTAGTTGTTTATTCTTTTACCATAGAAGTCTCATAGAAGTTTTTTCCTGTCATTTTTAATGTGCCCATCTTGTTGTTTCGCTCTCTGACTAAAGTAGATGGCTGCTATTCAAGAGTGCCCAATGCAGTATTTAGCCCCCTACTATGTGTCTGCTAATTAAAGTTTCATTGTGCTGTTATAAAACTAAGTTTCATTCTGATTAACTTACTTTGCTAGAAGTATATTTTAGAAATTTAGTGATCAAGAAATTTGGATTATTTTTATATGTAGACATTCTGATAACTGCTGATAACATGTCTTTGTTGATGTATGACATCAAGCATTCCTGAAAAATTTAAAACGTGTGACCCCATCTGTGCAGCACGCTGGGTATCATAAATGTTTAATCTACTAAGGTTAAGCTGTCAATGATCTTTTAAATCCTATAAGATATATCCACAAAAATTTCATCAGAGTGTTTTATGATTAAGAGTAAGAATCAATTGTTACAGTTTTTTTTAACATAGTACAAAGACCTTGACAACCTGTACAACTCTTCTCAGTTAATGTACCTGTCAAGTCAGCATACAAATAGCCACCTAGATTGGATTTTTATGTGTTACTTTGAAAAACAATGATTCAAAAATTAAGTCTCATGAATTACTAACAGTGCTTGGATAAGGAAAGACAGAAAGTACATGCACACACATCAGTCTACATGCAGATGGGTTAGCTGTGTGAGATGATTAATCATTAATGATTCAGTGTCAGAGTGTATTCTGCCCTTGTGTTCAACTTTGATTTGACAGATTCAGAACTCTGCTAAACTGATTTGGTATTGCTTTGTATTGGTCAGAGGAACAACAAAGCTAGGTCTTAGGTTGAGACACAAAAGTTAATGTTGACACTCTGACTATAGTAATCTGCAATGTTTTTCATGCAGTAGAACTAGCAGAAGAAAACTGATCACTGCTAAAATTAGCCAGTGCACAGCAATGTGAAATCAGAATTTGCAAGTTTAAACAAATGTGGGTAAAAAAAGAAATAAAGACCGTAACTAAGAAATTCAGTAAAGACACTGAAAATTAATAACATTTGTTTATTTTGTCTGCTGAGTTGAGTTTATAATCCACAAGTAAACAAGGTAAACTGTTCAAATCCTGCTTTTTTCAAAGCAAACTTGTGGCATTGAAAGTGGTGGTGTCCGGATTTAATTAATCTCTTATCTAATCTTAAACTGAAAACATTTCTTCACTTCTCCAACAGTCAGCTTTGCTTCAGCTGTTTTTCAGGTCTCTTCCTCCTTAGTGTGAATAGTGGAAAGATAAACTTCACTGGATCATCATCCAATCATGTTAAAATTTGTGGGTCACCTTTTGCCTGGAACCATTCTGACCAGGCATTGGGATTAAGAGAGTGGGAAGATAATGTACATTCATGCTATGGGAAGACAAGGTACATTCCTTTCTCTACTAGGTCACTTTCCAGTTTAATTCATAAATTTTTCCGTATTTAAGTATCAACTGACCATCATAATCAAGTAACTATGTCACCATCAGTTGTTATGAGAATAACTGATGCCTTGAAATTGACCTCTGTCTCTTTAAGAATCTCCTTCTGTTTCCAACATTGCCTCTTCAGCATGTCATCATAACAATACTTCTCCATGCCATCCATTGGTGACATTTACAACCATTCTTAGGGGTGTTGTAGCTTCTATCATAAGCTCAGCAGACGTTCAGTTCCACCAGGTGTTTGCTAATTGCTGCTGTCACAAATCTGCTGGAGTTGTGTGAGGGAGGCGTGGGGGAGGGGTTCTCAGCCAAGTCTTCAGCTGGGCTGAGGACTGAAGCGCCAAAGCTATATTTGAGTCGATAGGTGGTGCATTGTATGAGCAGACGTTAAAGTGAGATTCAAGGATTTCTCAAACATGCATGAAAAAATCAAAGCAACACTCCAGGTGTGTATTTGATCAGGAGTGACACAATATGATATAAAGCTCAAAAAAGTACATTTTCCATAATTTACCCCTTTTAGAAAGTTAGTCATGGCATCTGTTTGTATTCTGTTAAGCATCCAGCATGCTGAGCTGAGTGAAGAGTCTACATAGAGTATTGGGAGATTAAATAATGCAGTTATTGGGTCGTAGTGGTGTTGATTCTGTAACAGTAGGATATGATGGCATGATGGTAACAGCTGTGCTGCTTTTGTGACAGATTTGTTTTTGACATGTCCAAAAGGTCTGAGACAATCAACTCTGATGATCAAATTCTGCATGCTGCAGTTTTATGTCCATAGTCAGGCAAAATTGTGTCTTTCTGCAATATCTACAGTAGTATGACGGGAGAATTAGGGGTGCCACATCATTATGGTAAAAATAATTATTACTGGAAGATTTAACTTTGCGTGTTAGATAAATTCAATAAAAGATTAACTTGTTTAAACACATTTTACAGTTTATGTTCAGGGTTCTGTAGATGCACACACAGAATCCATGAAGATACCCAATAGTCCAATAACTATAGATCTATTGGAAAGATTTGTCACATGCAATCATCTTTGATGAGCCAGTATTTTATTTTTTCTTCAGTCACTTCAAATGAAATGCCATGAGATGACAGCACTAAAAGGAAAAAGGCACTTGTCACTTTTCCCGGGTTGGTGTCATGAGATAAAAATCAATGTCCTGATCTAAAAACGTGCCTCAATCTTATCATACTGTTTCATACTCCTTTATCCTTCTGCAGGTTAAATATCTGAGGGGGTCGCAATATTTACTTCTCTCAACAACACTCTGAAAATGCATTTACAATAGATTTTGCTGCAGATATCCTTCGGACCTAAATTTGTGGTTGTGCTGGTAATGATAAAGTAATTCTTTTTCCTGCGTCAATATTATAGCTCCACAGCTATCATCAAAGGCTTGAAGGGGCTTTGAGTGTTGCTCCAACTATGCAACATCTGTGAAAATGATTCCTTTGTGAGTAATTTACCTCTATCCACAGCATCCATTTTTAACAAAACAAGATATGCTTAGCTGAGATGGCAGTGTTTGAGATATTTATCATACGGCAAAAAGAAATAACGTGTTGACCCTCTAATCAGATTGTTTCTCACTCACTTCCTGCGCCTGCAATGTATTATATTCCTCCAATGTGTTTTCTGGGGTTTATGGATAATGCCAGTGGATAGCTAATGTGCACTCCCTCTAAAGCCATGATGCTTCACAATGCAACAGAGGATTTCTGTGTGAATGCTTTTTGGAAGTGTAACAAATCTTTGCCTTTCTATGTGTGACAGCTTAAGGGGCACAGTCATTATCTACAGCATTTTCTTTAAGAATCTGTGGCTACCCTCAATCTAATGGAAATCTGTTTTTTAAGGGGGGAGCGTGGGGTGATGGTAAGGGGATGCCTGATGGAAAATAAATAAATAAATTCCAAGTTCATCATGCAAATTCATCCTCCCAACCGTGGCACATTCTTCAAACAGACACCTCCTCTGGAGAGAGGGAGACACTGTCTGATAAAGAGACAAATGAGCTTGTGATCTCCATACCAACTTCTTTCGTGGTGTGCTCATTTCAGTCTCTGTGTGTTAATGTGTGTGTGTGGATGCACATGTGTGTGTTTGTGAGACGGAGAAGGTTTGGGGGTAGGTGGGGCTGGGCAGGCAGCTGGAATGGGGCTTTCAATGACCTTTGCAGTGATCACAAGCATGTCTAGAAACAAGGCTGTGCATGTAGGCCTTATTTAACTTTAAGTGATTACAGCTAAAAGGGAAAGCAGGCTCATAAAGAGTTCTGCTGCATCAAGAAATTCTGTGTGTACCCTGTTTTACTCTGGCAGGGAACTATAATTATGTAATTACACAATAATCACACATAATTATGCGATGGTATACTGCACAATAGAACAAATGATGTTATTGTGACACAAACCTTTGGCTCGGCAGATGAATCAAAAACAAAAGCTATTTACTTATTAGTGAGGCAACTAACCATTATTTTCATTAAAATGTCATACACTGATTACTTTTTGAATCAAGTGATTAAGACTTTAGTTTATAAAATATCAAAAGATGCTTCGTCTTGTTCTTGAATACTCTCAAAATATTCAAAATGCAATGATGAAACCTGAAATGATGGGCCACAGTTCATCTGCAGAGCCAAATGTTTCCTCACTGTAATGTCGAACACGTTTCCCCCTCAGCCTCTTCTCTCCTCTGATAATGTATTCAGATATTGCAACAAGGTGATACCAAAATTGCCTGACATTCCCAGATTTATTGCTGTATTTTCCTATTATTGCCAAAGAAATATACAGAGATTCCACCCCATAAATCATATTGAGAGAGCAGCGCAGTCACTATTGTGTTTAGCCCATTGCTACCATTTTTGGATTAGAAATAAATTGCTGCCTCATTTTCACAAATGAAACGAAAACCCAGTGCTGGCGCTACGGCGTGACTTTTTCAACAAAGTGTTTATCAATGGATGGATTTCTTGAGTGTTGCTGCTACATGAGGATCAATTACTATTAGCTCTTATTGGGACTGACAATGGACTTAGATGCTCCTGTGTTTAGTTATATTTGTTTCCTCCCCTCTTTGTCCCTGTATTTCCCAAGCGCCTCATTGTAGCATTAGATGAGAATACACACTTCACTGGAAAATACACTTTAATATAATATAGAAGAGAAGGATTTATGCATATATGTCATGGTAATGGAAATGACATGCATTTGTGATTTATGGGCCAGTCTAGTACTGAATATTCCCAAGGCCATACTCAGCAAGGAACTGCCTTATGAGCATACATCATATTACATAATGGATAATAAGACATAAACAGAATTTTATATGTAAAGTCTAAATGTTTATTTTACACAATTATAAAATAAAACCCATTTCTGATTTACAGCTATGTTGTGCAGCTTAGGTTCTTCTGAGTTATTTTGCATGCCGTGGTGGTGATAACAGTGCTGAGTGGAAGACCTTACACGCTACACACAAGGTGTCATTTTTGGTGTTAGAAAACAGATTTAGACTCGATTGGGCTGTGACCTTTGCAAACACTGCTGAGGGCAACGGATCAGACGCAGACTTTTTTAATATTTATGGGTTTTTTTGATGCCACACAAGGTCAAAGCAGACGCTCTTCTTACACTTCCTAGATAGTTTGAGCCTTTGAATCAGAGAAGATGTTTTGCCATTTAGAAATCACTTTTTCATGTTCAAAGTCAGAGCATCGCCAGGAAGGGTACTGAAGGGTAGTGGATTTTAGGCAGTCTGCTTTTACCTTGGGGACAAGAATGTTGGCTCTAAGTTTAGGATCTGCCTGTTTGCTCTGTTATCAAGAGCTTGGATCTGATAATACTATTTTATGATGTTGAAAGCTTTGGTGCACTTCTGAGCAGAGGCTTGGTGATTGACCGACAAACTGGAGTTATGTCTGATGTGGTTAAACATTTCACTTCCTGTCAAAATGTGCAAGACACAAAAATGGTGCAGATACTCAATATTTAAGCCATGCCCTACTTCCTTGGCCTCATACTATGAACCAACACACTAAAATAATACTAGAATATTTTAATAATACTTTTGTCCATATTATACAAATTACAAGTAAGTTGGTTGTATTATCCGACACGTACATAAAATCCTGAACATTTCAAATTCTGTACAGTTCTTTTGGCAAATTCAAAATCATTTAGGCAACTCTGAGATGGAAAGCTGTAAAAACCATTGTTACAAGGCCATCTATATGAGCAGCATCTTCATCCATGCAAAAATTATTAGAAAGTACAACAGAAGGCAGTAAAAAAGGTTTGGAGACAAATGTGAAAACATAGGGTTTTGTTTGGAATACTTTAACAGCACAAGACATTTTTTATGATTATATAATGATATCATGTGAAAATAAATGCAATAAATAAAGATCCTTCAAATAAGAGAAAAAATGTGGCTTACCCCTGCAGCTTCTGCAGCAGATTATTTCCTGCAGGAGTCCTTGTATGGGTCCCTCAGTGAACATAAACCAGTAAATTTCATTGGCTTCAGTTTTAAGTATATATTGTGTGAAACAGTGCATTTGTTTGGGGACTGTGGCAGATATCTTTGCCAGTGGTGAAAACAGCAGGGGGTCTTGACTTTTATTTTCAATTTGTTTTATTGAAGGCTCAAAGGTGTTTGGTGCTTATCTGCTCCTCCTGGCTTAAAAATTATAAATATATGATCTGGTTAGGGAAGTCTTCATGTTGCAGGGTGTTGGGAATTTTCAGATATGAAGGGATTATTCACTGAGTTCACTTGCTAATGCTCTATTTTAGCGCACTTCAAAAAGACCTCACATTTTTATTAAATTATTTAATTAAAATTATACACAAATGTAAAGTACCTATAAAAAGTATTCACCCCCTTTTACCCGTTTATCGTTTTTATGAATCAACCATGATCAACAACATTTGGCTTTGTCAAACAAACATTAATGTCAAAGTGAAAACTATTACAAACTAGTGACAATTAAATAAAAATACATAGCATAAGATAATTGAATGCATAAAATGTTTTGACATTTTTTTCTGTCAAAACAGCCACATTTTGTTGATCATGACTGAATAACTGATTAATAAAATAGAATAAAGAGGGCAAAAATCCTAGGGAATTAGTATTGCATTAAGACAGTGTAAATGAAAAAATAAAACTTTTTTTTTTTTTTCTGTGTGAAATTAAATGGTTCAAGGTCATGAGTGCTAAACCAACAGTCTACTCTCTTGGGAGCCTGACAATTCCCAAGACTTGATAGGCAACATACATTCAAACGACGGGTAAATGATATTCTAATGTTTTATGCTAGGTCCTAAAATTATGTTTTCATTGTTGAAAAAAGAAAACCACAAATTATATTATCCCACATCTAGTTACAAGACAACTGCTTTATCCAGATGGTTAAGCCTTTTTCTACTTTACATTGTTTTTCTGCATGAATCAAAAGCAGCACATAATTATATTGGATTCAAGAATTGTTTACAAACTGAAATATCACTTCAATTCTGGACTAACTATTCATATGAATTTTCATTGTGAAAATATACTGACACAGTGCAGCACAAAAAGGAAGTTTGTCAAATGCTTACTTTATATGCATGAGCACAGTGCATTCACTGCCTTATGTGGTTGGTTAACCATGATTTCCCAGCAAACATCTCCCTTATTAAAGGTATTTTTTTCTGTTTACCTTGCTGCTGGGTTACATCTGACTGAACATAGTAACAAAACTATAACACAACCATCCTTTCATTCTAGTGTGCAGCAAAGCAGATCACTTTTCCATCTTCTCACACTCCATTCCTATCTGGTCTGAGATAACTCTCCAGGCTTCTTTTGGCTGTAAAGGATCCAGCTCCAAGTTGTACAAATACTTTAAGTGACAGAGCCTAGAATAAAGGGGTTTAATGGTGAGCCAAAAGAATAATGTGGCTCTTTTATTCCATTGTTTTTCTAAGGGAAAGAAGAAAAAAAAAAAAAAACTGTGGGGGTCTATTCTTTTTTACTGAAAGATAATGCAAGTCAGTACTCTTCTCTCTTTTTGCCAGCTAAAGCAATTTAGTGTTTCAAGGTCCATATCAGATTCTATATCAGATTTTGAGAGAAAAAATTGAAGCCAAAGGTTGTTGTGTGATGGCAGGGTGCCATGGCTAAAAGTGCAAAGTAAGATACAACTTCATACAGGTTGCAGATACTGTACACCCCGAGTACAGTTGTAAATAAAATGACTCTACAACCATGCCAGATTCTCCCTCTTTCACTGTAGTCTCACTGGTAGAAACTGTAGTTTACCTGCAGCACAATGCATTCGTCTGAATGCAAAATACAACAGTTTAATCTACTTTAAATCAATGAAATAAACACAAGCAATAAAACGAACTGACAGAAAACCAGAATTACCTGAGAAACTTATACTGCAACTGGTAAAGACCTGCTCTTAAAAAAAGAATCTAGCACCGCTGAACTTACTCAATACGTAGATTGTCAGATATTGTTACATTTCTAACAAACATTTCTAGATAAGCCCATGCTAGGTCATTTATCTTTCATCTAAGTAAATCCATACATCATCATTAGCTGCAGGCAGGGGCAAAACGCAGACGATGTTAAATCATGCTTGGTTCAGTCCCAGCTGATTCCAGTCAGTGAATCAAACCTACAATCATCGACATATTGATAGGTCAGCATGAAAAATTATTATGTTATTTCACTTTTTAGCTTTTAAAGATAGAGTAATTAAAAACTAAATAAAATAAATATATATATGTACATATAAAATAGACCAATGACTACTACATTTACCCTTCTTTTCAGTAACAGTCACAAGGCTTCAATTGATGGAGTCATTTTCTCATTCTGCTGACTCAGCGTTTTTATAGCAGCAACTAGACACTGAGACAATTCTCATGTTCAAGAAGAGCCCACAAGTTCTGAATGGGATTTAATTTAGGTGAGGGAGAGGTCATGTCATTATCCTTTAATCATTAAGTCCTTTACTGGCTAACAATACAGTGCAGTACTTTGACTCATAGTGGAGCATAACCTGCATAAAAACCATGGTCTTAATGAAAGATTTTCACTTTTTTATGTACCACAACTTGAAGAAAGTGTATTTTGTATTCTATATATATATTTTGATTCAACTTTTCACCCAAATCTCTTTAACAATAGCAGCCCATGCTTCTTCTCTACCTCAACCTTGCAAGTGTCCAAGTCAAAGTGGAACATTTTGCCTGTTGTTCATTCATCCAGAAGCCAGTTAATCTTCTTATTCCATAAACCCTCTGGAAATCCCAACAGACTTTTCTGTCGTAATGTTTATTTTTCAGAGTTTGGGGTTTCTGTCTTCTTTACCATGGTCATGTCTCAAGCAGTGAACACCTTGTTGTTCTAGACACTCCAGTGGGCTGCAGTTCTGCTTGCTGTTCATGTTTGATTCTTGTCAAATTTTTTTCTTTTCTCAGCATATGTCTTGCAGCCGTGTTAAATGTTTGCAATCACAGGCTTGATTATTCTGTGATACCCCATTAATATTGCCCATTAATATCTTGCCAAATTTAAGAAATTAAAAATGAATGGGTAAGACATTCATGTTTACAATTGTTTCCTTTTCTGAGTTAGTTTAATCTAAAATATTAAGTACACCATATTATAGACCTTTTGGAGTATTGTGAAATGGTTTTTGTCAATGTTTGAAAACATGTGAAATGATAAAGTTAAGCTGTTCTACTTTAGCTGTCATTGATTATGATGATATAACACCTTTAACTCCTATGTCTTTGTAATTAGTGATCCTCAGTGTCTTTTAATAGTTAAGATGACTTTTTTATTATTAAACAAATTAACAGCGTGTCGGTGGGTTTCCTTTTACTGTAATGTATTGTAGTCCTATTCTACTTGACTTACTCTAGATATTCTCACTGCTAAATTTATTCACCATTACTTCCTTTACAGTGCTACTTTGTCTTTGTTCCTCGATGTCCTGTCCTGTTATGTGTCATGTTCAATCTTTGTATCAATAATAAAAGTAATCTTATAGCATTCCCGCGTATACAAGCCAACAGTGTGTTGTCACAACCATTTAGTCTCAGTAGCTCCATATAACACATCACTGTTGCCTCTGTTTGGCTGTATGTTTCACATATCCCTAAGTGCATGTACAGTTATCAATCACAGACTGCTGCCACAGTTGAGTATTTATAGTAAATATTGTAATTATCATTTGTGACTCAGGGCGTGCTCAGACTCTGGCATGAGGAGTGTTGGGTCGTGCCAAGTTGAACTCTGAGTATTCAGCCAGAAAGCCATTTGTTTACACTGAAAATCACATGGCCTCGAGTGATTATTCAATCAAACCAGAGCATAATTTGAAAAATCTGACCAACTGAAAAAAAAGGTCTTACTAATCAAATCCTTTCTCTGTCTTTCTGAAATAAACAAACAATGATACCTTCCTGTAGCAGTGAAGGTAATTAAAAAAAAAAAAAAGATTGATTTAGGATCTTTTTGTCTGGCAGCTTTAATTCTGAAGTTCCTCACTGCATGTGTATTTAGAAATATCTTTTCTTACGTTGATGACTCACAAGTAAGGGCAAAAGTTGATCATTTTTCAGCTGTAACATATGCTCAGATACATTACAGCATAAATTTTGAAAAGTGAAAAAGATCTATTCATGAATTAAATGACCTACTCGAAGAGACAACACCATTCCTCATTATTTATTTAAAATGTCAGAGTGCAAGTATTCAGAGTGCACTCGATGAATCTTTGCTTGTTTACGGGAACACTGAAAGACATAAAATCAGTAAGCATTTGTGCTAGTGCCCTCCACGTCTCCCACCCACCCAAAAATAAATAAATAAATAAAAATCACTTTAACGGCTAGTCTGTTTTTATTAAGTTGTAACTGACACCTATCTGGATTCTGTCTTTTTCACTCTCTTCTAGCCATCACTGTCCCAATGAAAATACAATTTTCGCCTTAAGACATTTTTTTTTTAAAATACTCCATGGCTCTATGGGCTTTTTGCTCTATTATTTCCATCTATTGAAAACTATTTAATGCCCTGCTGAATGTCATGCTGCAGGATTAGTCTTATCAAATTCTAGAGCATTGTGACTAATGGGTACTTTAATCTACAGAGAAAAAAAGTACACAAAACAGCAAGTTGTATTCATTAATCCTTGGAGCACACGGTAATTGCTTTATAGATACATTAGGGGCAGCATTTTAGGACCTAGTGATGAAGTCAGGAGCCGCATTAGGCATAATTGAGAGGCTGAAATAGTGTTATTGTGTATGCGTCTCTAAAATAACCATTTCCATGACGTCAGATTTAATTTTCATCAGTCCAAATGTAAATACTGGAACTAAACAGCTTATCTCCAGTTCCTAAAGATGATAGTTACAGTGGCTTTTCGAAAGTGCACACACCAATATTAAAATACTAGGTTGTAGTGATGTAAAAAAGAAAAACAAAAATGACAGTGATAAAGAAAACATGTGCCACATTTAAAGTGTTTTGTTTCATCTTTATTTCCACAAAAAGATAGAATTTGCTAAAAACTGCATGTTTAATAACCTGGAAGCATAGGTGTACACACTTAGACTAAAATTTACAGCCATTGCATTACAAAAACTCAAGATTTCTTCAAAATGGCAAATAAAACAAAGGTTTGTAAAGGAGACTTCCAAGAGGCCAAGACAAACTCTAAAGGAGCTGCAGGACATTCTGGTAAGCACTTGCTGTGACATGTGACAAAAATCTCCAGTATCTTCTGTTTCATACCACAGTGATGGTGAGTGGTTTGCATAACAAACCAAATATGGAAAATACATTTTTCCATTGCTAAAACCATTTAAGTTGCATAATCAAATGAAACAATAAAGCTTAAGGTTGTATGCTGCCCATTTGGGAAACTTAATCAATTTAATAATATGGTGAGATTACCCAATACCATCTCCTCTACGTTCAATAAAGTCAAACTCAACTCAACTCTAACCCCACATAATCATATTTACAGACTGATACCATCAAAGTTCAGTGCACCTGCCCATCCTAATCTATACATTGAACACTAACCATTCCATCATTTGCTCATTTTACAATGCATATTCTTGCTCTGCCTGGCTAAAAAATTGTAAAACCTTGTGGAAGAACGACTTATGGTAAATGATGAATCTGCAATTATCTATATCTAGTTATCTATACAAGATGCTGAACTGGAGTTTTTTATGTATTTTTTTTTATAGCAGATGAAAATATGGATAGTTCCAATTGTCTGTTTTGATCAAACCTTGAAATGTTTGTTGGGCAGCTGAAGATAGGGATTTTATTTCTCAGAACCACTGTCATTCTATGCATACATTCAAATCAACAAAATGACTTCAAGAGGAAGAAACTACTGTATATATGTTTTTGAATGACACAGCTAGAGTCCAGAACTAAATTCAACAAAAAATATGCGGTGTTGCTACATACTATATGCAGATAAGAGGTGACATATCAATCTGATAGATTTAAAGATTTTTGCTGGGTAGAATAGGCAAATGTTAATAGGTCAAGATACAGCATGTTAACAGACTCCAACCAAAGCAGACTGAATGGTAAATTAGAATCAATACATCACTCCACAAAAGTCTTATTGTTAACCACGTGCACATTTATGTAGCTAGGATATTGCAATTTTATTTTATGCTTTTCCTTCTAACAAATGTGCATGTTTTTTTGCAGAGTCGTATGGCATAAATCGTACATCATACATTTTAAATCAAATTTTCACTCTTTTACATACATTGTAAAAAATACATCATTTAAAAAAGGCTGTGTATATCTCTGACAGCTGCTGTAAGGTACTTTGGGAGAAGAACATGAATGTTAAGAAAAGGGTTAATAAGCACTTCTGTGTCGGACCAACTCGTCCCTTTAGGATGTAACATAATTACATTCTTTTGCTTTATCCAGTAAAAAACATTAATATTTGCTTATCCTGTACAAAGGAAACTATGAAGCAGGAGCAGCATCTCTGACAGTCAGTCTGGGAGTCTATTACTTTCATTCTGTGTTAACTAATGCTATGAACCTTGATATAAATCCACATGAGAACATCACTCAGCAGAGTGATGTTCTCACTCTGCTGAGTGAGAACATCACTCTGCAGAGGGGAAGAGAGGAACGCAAACACTGTTGTTACAGAATTAGAGTTGAAATGGTGTTGTTTTGCATATGCTATAGTTATAAGTAAGACAAAAATCCACAGCCAAAATACAAAAATCCCAAGGCAAAGTAGAATAGTAATATCTTGCACACCCAGAAGACTTCAGAAAATCCACAAGGAGAGACTGCTTAGATGCTTTCAGAGGCATGGCGTGTCTTATTAGGAGAGAAATAATATAATTTCCAAAGTATTTGTTCTTGTTTGCAAATCAAAACATGTCTTAATATGGGACAAATGAATTTCAAAAACATTTGTGTTACTTTTTTCGGTGCCAAAAAGTCTTTAGTGGAGCTTTGAAGAGAGAAAAAAAAACACTACTTGTCATCCCGTTTCCCCTTATTTTGAGATTATTATTATTTTTTCTTATTTCAGTGTCAACAGCAAAACAGGTATGACAGATATGGCAATTTGATCTTTTTTTTGTGTTTGTTTAGTTTAGTCCCTAGACTTCTTATCTGTTTATTTTGGGCATTTCACAAATATAAAATATATTTCAAGGTAACAAACATTTCAACCACACACACAAAAGTTTCATTTACACACTCTAGAACTAGAAGGTTAGAGAAAAACATATTGCTTCTTAAAATGCTTCTTTGCGCAGCCATCTCGGACTGTGTAATACAGTTGTGCTGCTACACCACAGGGCAGACAACAGGCAGAGGATTGGATACAAAGAGTTTCTGAAACATGTCAAAGTCTCAGAAGTACACTCAAAAAGTGATGTGTTTACAATTTCAGGGCACAGTATGTACTTTCTGGACGTTTACACTAAATGTTTTGAATTTGTCTGATTTATTATTATTATTATTATTATTATTATTATTATTATTATTATTATTATTATTATTATTATTATTATTATTATTATTACCAATTAGCACTTTTGTCATACTGTCACTGCAAGTGACAGCATGACTCCTTCATCACTTCCTTTCTTCTTTTCAGTGTCAACCTCTCTCCCAAACTCCTCAAGGTCTTTTACATTTCCAATCCGTTGTCGAGATTCCTTCTACAGTATTTATTTTCTGTTACAATTGTCAAAATTGTTACAACATTCCAATTGTAAAAAAAGGCATCTCAGATTCAATTCAAATGATATGTATATTATTTTAAACAAAATTAGTTAACATTCAGCATTGCTGTTTTTGAATTTGTAATACAGCTGAAACCAGAAGTTTACATACATCTGCACACTCACAGGAACTTACCACAGCAATCATAAGTTCATTATGCAATTTACTAGTTTATGTACAGATGTTAAAAAATATATTTTAGTGATTAATTTTTGACTAAAAGCATGCAATGTGCAAACTGAATTCTTAAAAGTAACAATTTTCAGTGTGAAGCTCCCAAATGAATCCAAACTGTCTAAAACTGGAATGGCCAGGTAATTAACAATTAATGCCAAAAACTTGTCATTGCAAGAACTTCAATCCAGTAAATACATTCTTATTCTGAGTGTTTCTGTCCTTAGACTCTGCCTTTTATATTATTATTTTCACTTCCTCTCTGTGCTCTGTGACATGTTTTTAATGGTTAAAGCTAGTTCAAAGCACAATTGACATACTGCTGAAAATACAACAAGCACAGTGGAGCCCAGATCATGTGCATGGAGAAAGGGAAAAAAAATTGTCTAAAGCACACCGCGATTAAGCTCGAATAGGTGGAAAATGGCAAGAATAGTTTATGTACAGGTGATTCGGCTTAGTTTGTGTGAGGATTTTGAAGCGTCAACATTGACCACAACTTTTTTATTTTTGGAAACTCCAATAGTTTTCTTCAGCGCTGTACACATAACAACCCAATCTGAGTTCTAAGTAAAATGCAGATATGCACCAGACATATGAGCAAAACGTGGGTGTCCAGTAGAGGATCAAAAACACTGCATGACAGCAATAAAAATGGAGAGCATGCTAAAAGAAATAATAAATATTAATCTAAAAGCAAAACGACTGTCATGTTTGAGGAGTGAAGGGACCCAAGAGAGACTGCAGTTCGTAGATTACTTTCAACAACAAACTTGCACGAGAAATAACAGGGAGAGCAGGTTATGGATCACAGTCAGGCAGCGACATGGAAGAACCCAACAAAGAAACAATGAAAACAAAAACACCTGTGGATCATGACAAACACAAGCTACAGAAGGAACATATTTAGGAAGTTAGACCTCATTTACAACACATCTATATATTAAATGTGGGTAGAGCTATGCTCATTATCTGCCAATCCATTTTTATTGTATTTGCATGTCAGGTGTGTGATGTGGATTTCTCCCCTCTCATGGCTTCAATCAAAAAAAGAAAAAAGCAAGGCTGTAGGCAAAGTTGTGGCATGGAGTGCTATTGTGTATCACATTAATGTCTGTAATTCCTCTTTCTTTGCGCGTGGGCAGGCACTAAACTTCATTTTCCAAGTAAGCCGTGTGTGGTTGTTAGTCTTCAGGGAAGAGAAGGCTTTAATAGAACCCCTGACCTGCATGGATTTCTATCTCTTAATGAAATATATTGTACACGCAGTAGGGGATGCACTTAAAATGAAGTGCACCCTTCAGAGTAAAGTGCTCCCTTTGGCCAGAACTAAACTTTTTTTTTTCCATTTAGAGGACCATAATTTAAAAGTGGATATTATGCAACAATAAAAAAATGAAGTTGAATTTCACAATTTCTTTGTTTGGATATTGTAGAAACAGTTTCATGTCATGAAACATGTTCATAAATGCAAATTGTGAATCGTGATGAAAAATAAAAATTAGATTGGACTGTTCATGTGTAAATAATGTTAAATAGTGAACAACTAATTAGACTTTGCGACAACTATTCCAACATAATGGTTTCTACTAAGTCTGTTGTTTAATAACCACGTTTTACCTTTTTTATCCAAGAAGCAGAAATGAAATTGGAACAAATAAAAAGAAAATGGAGCCAAAAGGGTTGTATAGAAGTGATGTTATGTTATAGCAAGGTTTGAATTTGTCTGTACGGGTGATTCGGCTTTGAAAACTATCTGTTCTTAAATAATCTGAGTGAGTATAAGTAAGATTGGTTACTCATAACTCTGTCATGGATGTCGATGTTTGACAGAGTGCTGTGATTAGTTAATTATTTGACTGTTGCAGCTCTACAGAAAACTTTGTTTTGTTTGTTGAGATAGACACACTAACTGTCACCTGTGTTTGTGTTGCTGCTCATTGGTTATCTTGGTTTCTTTGGCCAAATATTCTGATGGAGAAACTAAAGGAAGAAGAGAGGAATGGATCTGTGTTTGGAACAGCTAATGAACAGTTCTGCAGTTGCAACAAAACGTATCATAAAAAAATGTTTACTAAGATTTATTAATTTACACAGTCTTTTAAACACAGATCCCCAGTTGACCTATTTTATAGTCCCAAATATTAAACCAAACTAATTAGTACAAATTTCCAAAAAACAGATAGTATGAGTTAATTTTACAAAGTCAAGGAAAAAAGGATGTAAACAGCAAGTTGATTATTAGTGGAAAATTTGGAAGAAACTATTATTGCTATTTGTGGCCTTATTTATGTAAGAAACATATTACATATTATGTTAAATTTTATCCTTCATAAAAACACTGAAACACCAAGAAAGATAACAGAAAACCATAACTGAGAAACATAAAAAATATCCTGTGTCTGGTCATAGCTAAGACTCTTGTACAAACCACAAAAAAACAACAAAAAACCCAAAACACATACTGTATGTCAAATGACCTTTCTTGGTTATTTATTACCCAAATAGCCAAACACACACTGCTTCATCTTATAGAATGTTTTACATATTTGAAAAACACCCCTGTAGCCAGGCGATGTCTCAAATTTTGTGTAACTAGTGTGTGTCAAAGTACAGTCATTATCTATTTCAAAGACAATGACATACACAGAAGAAAAAAAAAAAAAGAAACTGCCTGAAATCATCATGTGTTAAGCCAACCATCCTTGAAAAATGCCCATTATCACTGAAATGCGCGTGGGTGCAGACTTGTCCACCATATTCACACTGATAGTAAGGCATCTGAGGCTACCCATCCACCGTCTTTCATCATGTCACACCACATGGGATAAAATACCTTATTACTATCCACAATGCTCACTTTGTGCAGCACACACTGCCTCCACTGATATTATGTAGGCTGTGGGCCACACTATTGAAAAAGGAGGGTCACCTTGACTGATGCTTGAACAAAGAAAAAAAAAAAGCAAAAATAAATAAATATCAAAAAACATAGCCTCCATGCTGTGTAAAATAATAGACCGCTACTGAGCTAATTTCATCCTTAAAAAAAATCTGTGTTAAGGAACAGCATGTTGCTCTATTTTGTCATTTAGCTTGACATGGTGGTACATGGATTTTATGTTATATTTTATATTTTACATACTCAGCGTGAATTGTTGTCCATACTACTTATTATGCCTTTACTGCAGTGTGATTACAAAGAATTTGCATGTTATATTGCAGACAAGACCAACTGTCAAAATCTCCATCATAATTGACCAACTATATAAATTACAGCTTTTAATCTGTAAATAAATAAATTAAAAATCCAAGCCATGTGTTCTTTACTCTCCACTGTATTTTGTGTTGGTATATCATGTAAAATCCCAACAAAATATACTGAGGTTTATGGTTTACAGGGCATGGATAATTTTGCAAGATACTGTACATCTCTGCAAAATGATTATCTTAGGTGAAGTGGAGTCCTCCACTCCCCCCCGACATGCCAACAATCCCCAAGGTATTTGTAGAAATACAAAAAGGACATCTGCTCTCCCACCATGCTGATCAATCATAATGAATTATTACAACAGTCCCTCTCACTGTGCGAAATGCCAGCCAGTGCAAACACAGTCTATGAGGAGTAAAGAAACTCTCTCAGTATTGAAAATGTTACCATGCAGCTGCATTTGAGATTAGTCTCTAAGGTGGACACAAACAGGGATTTTGCCTCATCATACTGAATGAAAACAGATTTTTTTCTTTTTTGGAATTGTTCAAATGCAATTTCAATCACAATTATTATTTATAA
This sequence comes from Alfaro cultratus, assembly GCA_903066825.1. Lineage (NCBI taxonomy): Eukaryota > Metazoa > Chordata > Actinopteri > Cyprinodontiformes > Poeciliidae > Alfaro > Alfaro cultratus. The sequence goes on along the minus strand of CAEFZX010016031.1, from coordinate 10,627 downwards.
CTACTTGCAACTAGTACAACTAGAATCACAAACAGGATTTAATCAGTTTCACAATGTAGCAACTTGTAAATTAATTCATCCAAATAAAATAGGTAGATGAAATTATAAATGTGTGTACTTTTAAATAATGCGTTCATGTTTCCTTTGTTTCTAGTAGCCAGAGAGCAAATATTGGAAAAAGGGTTCCAACGGAGTGTAACTTTGTAAATTGTGATACATATTATTGTATTTTAAACCCTCATGTTATCAGAGTGAAAAAGCAAAGAGCTTTATAATATACAACAAGCAATGGCTTGCTCCATCTAAATAAATAAGTAGTATTACATTCCCCAGTAGCCACATCAAAACATTTGACCATCTGGAAAGGCACAAACGAGGAAACATTGGAGAGTAAGTGTGTTAGTTTCATCTTACATGCTTGAAGAAGGCTTGGACACTGACATGCAAATTCCCAGAGGACAATGAGCCAATCTGGCTTTGTCCGTATTGTTTAGTACACTGAGCATAAGCCCAGTGCTGGGCTTAAAACTCAGTGTGAAAAAAAAAGAGAACATTTTGTGACACACAACACATGCTTTCCAGGTACTACAACAAATGTATTACAATTTTCACAGCTGGAAACATGTTTATCATTACTACTCAAAGTAGCTTGAAGCTATAAATCAAGGCCTTAAAATGTTACCTGCTCTCTTTCCACTTTAGTATGGTTTCATGGTAACTTTAGTATGCCTTGTGGCTAGTAGAGGAGCTGAATCTCATTTTACATATATTGCAGCCCAAAGAACCTTGTGTAAATATCACTTCAGCCACCACTTGCACACTTAAACCGAAGAAACCAGAAAATCTAAAAGTAAAACTGACTTAATTCACAGTGATCTAAAAGTTAATGTGGCATGACAGATTGCTTGATCTCACCTTATTATGTGATTTGCGTTTTTATGGCCCTCAAATGTAATGTGCAGCACAGGAATAGTAAGTGGACGTCCTTCATGTCTGTTAATAATGGAAGTCTTGGTCTGATAGTCCTGGGATTTTTTTTACAGACTAGTTGGAACACTTATAATATTTCAATTACCAATATACTCAAAAAAATGTCTATTCAAAACTAATTATGCAGTACTTGAAGAGCAACAAAAACCTGTTTGTAATTTCTTTTACCGTAATTAAAAAAGGAATTTTAAGGACTGTTAAGGATATTAAGTAATGTTTGACAAAAAACTATGGTGCAGTGGTATCCTGTTATAGGGCTCCTATAATACTTTACTTCGAAATACAAAATGTTGTTCTTATGTACTTTTTGGAGATAACCATTTTGGTGATGCATTTATTAGGTAAGAGAGAGTTTGGGGAATGTAATAAAAAGAGGAATGACTCTATAAAACATATTCACCGGGTGGTAAGTGTGGCTCAAGAGAGTTTGTGGAGTGACACTGCATGATAAAAGTATGTGTGCTCATGTAATCAAAATAAAAGTTCTAATTTTTTAATCTAAAAATTCAATGAAATCTAAGTTTTAGATTTTATCTAAATGTTCAGTCTGTTTTGATTGAATGTTGCCTGTTAAGTGAGCCTTTTGTTTGGATTTGTACTTTTAATCCTGATGTAGGCTGATTTGTAACAATTTGCACACCATGTGACCCATGTTTAGTGAAGGTAGCCTGCAATAGCTACGGCACTCTCATTTTCACTTATTCTGTGCTCTGATTCTTTGAACTCTTCTTCCTGTACCTCATCTTTGTAATGTTCTTTCTCTTCCATTTCTTTATAATTTGTCATTGATGTTGCACTTTTTCTTCTTTTTCCACCTCATCATCTCCCTAATCTCCTATGCCTCCTAACTTGTTATTCCTCACTCCATGGTTTCCACTCCAGAAAACATTACACATTCATCTTCCTTCTCTCAGATTCACACCGACTTCAATATCATTTCTCGAAATGGTAGGCCACTATCTACTCATAACAACGGGAATATTGTGTACATTAGTGTTTAAATTCCAATTCACTATGTTTTTTGTTTTTTTTTACTATAGATTGTGTTTCATAAAATCTCCGAAATAAGATTAAGTGTGTTAGTTTATTTGTAGTTCAACAAGTACATTAAGCTTTAGAGTAATATTAGGATTTATATCCTTCTTGACAGACAGGACATTTGTGCATAAATGAAAATGAGGATGTTTTATCTGTGCCAACACACTACATTTCTCAGCACTAATGTGACAAGTGAGTTAAGTTTACTTTGGGATATAACCCTGTTTTTCATAAGCACTGATTTGACAAGGTTACATTTTTAGCTTTTAGAGCTCTTGCACTCAAAGATATCAAATAAAGACATCAAATAATTTCATCAGCCTGGGCTCTCCGGAAAGATGAACATTTGTCCCTGCATTTTCATCCATAGTTTAACACAGTCTCCACTCATAAAACTGCCATCAATTGCAAGAGTACCTCAAGTGACATTAAGAACAAGAGCAGTCATTAGAGGATGCAATTTTTCTTAAAACACTACAAACAACTCAAGAGAACAGACATACAGATTAATGGATCCAGAGAAATTTGTTTAGCCACATTTTACATAGCCCTGACTCAAGTGGTCAACTGTCCCACGCAACCCATCTGTTTTCCTGAAGTTGTCAAGCTGTCTTTGCGGAGCTCTGACATCCTTTGTTTGTGGAGCAATAGGATGAGGTTGAGCCTTTACTTTGGATTCTACTGCAGAGGAAGCCAGGGGTCAGCCAAGGTGCCACTCAATCACAGAGAAGCAATGCCACTTGATTTCTCTTCAACAACTGCATCCTGTAGTCTTTCAAGAACTGTTCAGAGTGTTGCCCAGTGACACATCAACTTCAGAGAAAGATCCTTCTTTCAGGGTTGTAAATCCATACATGTCTCCCAGGGTAATGTCTTCCACCCCAAAGTGTGAGTCATAAACCCTTTTCCGGCAATACTGTGCTGGTGTCAGAACCTGCTTTCCTCAAATGTTCTCTGGGGTTTTGATGGATATTCCTTACCTTAGACTTCTCACGTCTGACGGAGGATCACTCAACAGGAGTGCTCTCAAGATCAAGTTTTTTCATCAAATTGGTCAAAAGGGGATCTATCTTGATCCCCTTTTGACCAGGGGTGCTGCCAAAGGACTACTAAAGTAGGCATTCACATGCTCATTGTGCTCACCCTCTTGGGAAAATGATGCACTAAAACTCATATTGCTGGCATCTTTATCTCCATTTAATTATTAATTTGGATACCGGGGTTTGTCATGAAAGCTCAGGCTAGTTAGCATGGCCACAGATGGCAGCAAAGAAACAATTCCTGTAACGGTAAGTTGTTTCTGTCATTCGCACATTTGGGAGTGCGTACAAGAGCCTGATTCACAGCACTAAAACCTTTCTCCTGGCTCTGATTGGTTGCTACCACAAGCAGTGGATTTCAGTAGAGGGATGCAGATTTTTCCACATATCTGTCTCATATTATGCTGTCATTAATATGTTGGCGTGATGAAAAGACTGGGGGTTTTTTAACTAGTGTTTTAGTTACACAGTGCTCCTTAACCCGTGTCCAATTTGTTGCCACTCCAGATTCCCCTTAGATTTGTCGCTGGTAACATACGTATACATTGTTGTATCATTTTTTTTATATGCCCCAAGTCTCAGAATTTCTCCCTACAGCAAACGTTCAGTATGAAAGCTGTGCACTCTTCTATACACGAGGTCCCAGGTGACCTCAGCCATATTTTATTGAGTTTAACTGTAGCTCCAGCAGGGCAAGGGCAGGTGTGTGCGTGCCATTCCACCTGGGACATCTGTGCACCTCCAAAATAAATACATAAAATGAACAAATAACTGATATAAAAAGTCGTAAAGGTTAGTGCTGTGGGTGTTAATGTTTGGTTAAAACAAAAGAGGGGTTTTACACTTCAGATTAGATCATCTATTTTTCCTTATTATTAAATGGTATGCTTCACTGTTGAGCCAAACAAGGACCACAGATGCATCCAAATTTTTCCACAAAGGTAAAGAAAGAATGATCAAAGATTTCAGAGGATAAATCCTCTGAGACACTAGTGTCAAACTCCAGGCCTCAAGGGCCGATTTCCTGCAGTTTTTAGATGTGCCACAGGTACAAAACACTGGAATGAAATGGCTTAATTACCTCCTCCTTGTGTAGATAAGTTCTCCAGAGCCTTGCTAATGACCTAATTATTCTATTCAGGTGAGGTGCAGCAGAGGCACATCTAATAGTTGCAGGACACCGGCCCTTGAGGACTGGAGTTCAACACCCCAGATAACTTCCGCACTGCAAATATTAAGACGTATACATCTGAAATCACAGAAAACACCCTGAAAAGTTCTGTAGGCCTAACACACCACCAGCAAATGTCACTATTTGGGATTCATGCAACTAATGTTAACTCAGGCATTTACATTAACATAGCTATTGTAAAACTCAACATCATGATAAAGCTTAGGAATTGCAGCTTAAACTTGAACTGTTGTACATTTGCAAGGACAAGACTAACCTGATGTTCATCTTTTTAATTTTAGTACAGACAATAACTGATATTTTACTTTAGATTTACCTGGGAAATGATGTGGCTAAGTGCCGAACTCTACCAGAAGATAGTACAGTAACTCTGGTTTGAATTATTAATGCATATGTATTTGCATCTAAGATGTATTACAATTTTCCAACATCTGGTTTCTGTCCAAATATTACTAAATTAGAAATTTCATTTTCTAATTTCTAATTAGAAAATTATCAATATATAATATGTATACTGAGACACATTCTAAAATGTGTCTCAATATATCACATTTTAGAATAGCTGTCTTATTGTCAATGAAATTTTTAAATTGAAATGTTAGAAAGCTAACATTTGCATTTAATAAAGCTATTTAATTCATTATGGGTCCCACTTAACATTAACAAACTGAAAGAATTTATCATTTAATATTGTCTTGGTTGATTTTTGTGAATGCACAGTGCAGCTTCTCTGTTTTTGCATTGGAATTGGACTTGTTTGTTGTACATCTATTTTTTGGGGGGATATGCAAAACTAATCTGCAAAAGGAAAACAAGCAACGCAACTTAGAATATATGTTTCATTTTGCAAGCATATAGCTTACAAAAACATGGCTTACTCTCTTAAACTGTGAATCTTTTCTGCAGGGTTGTGGCTAACAGCTCATTGCTGAGTGTCCAAAGAAATGTCAGTATGCCGACAGGTTGTTATCATCAGTGCTCTTATCTTCGTCTTGCAGCTGCGCCAACAAAACGAACACAGTCTGCACATCCAGACAGTCAAGGTTTTATGGGCCATTGCTGCAGCCATGTAACAGTAATCAAGGGATCAACTTAAGGCACATAAAATTTCAATACTTCAGCTGTAAAACAATGAAACTAAAATGGTAGAGCATGCTACATGGTGATTGGAGCAAATATTATATCTGTTAGTTTTTGTTTCCCAATCAAGTCGTTGCATAGAAATACTTGTAATAATACGACACCTTAGTTTACAGAATACAAAACTGAAACATACCATAGATTTTGCCAATGTTTCTATGAATGGTGTTTTTGTTCCATTCTATTCCATTAGAACAGAAATTTGATTTTGTTTTCAGAGAAAGTTTGGATTTAGGACTGAATTATTTGTAGATGATATATTGTTAAAAGTCAATGACCGTGTGGTGGTATCCACCTCATTACAAAAGTGGAAAAAACAGAGAGTCAGCAGAAGTATTATTTTTCCATCATATAATTATAGTATAACAATTGCAAATGCAGGTGAAACTGATGGGAATTGTTTAATATCCTTTTGTCTTTGGCAATTGGTTACAAATCAAATCAAATATTAGGCAAAGCTGCTGGACATGTAACGGTGCACACCTTTAAATATTACATAACTTTTAAATAATGCCGTTGAGCACTCCATGGAATAGATGTTGAGGAGACAAAATGTAAACTGAAAAAGTAGAAAGATTTCCTTGAAAAGTATGCAAGTTTTTGGACTGAACTAACATTTCCTCTTTAATTAGTGGTCAAACTTCAAAAGCATATATTTATATGAAAAAAGTATAAAAAGATCAGCAGGTTTTGAGAAGAAAGTACTGTATATGAGTCTAAATAAATTTAAAGAAGGTCTAGCGAGTCAGCAGTGCTCGGAGAGACTCCACTTACATTTAAAGCATCGAAATCAAAGCATCATGATTTGTAAAAGAGATCAAGCAATGTTTCTACATTAAAATTTAATTCAAACTTAACACAGGAAATGATGGGTCCCTTTTTTTCTTCTAAAGGTTTGTTTAATCTTCACACACATGCCAAATAAAATCTCTTTGATCCTCTTTTTCCCTTTAATCAGTGTACATGCTCTCATACCCTCCTCCCTTTTTCTGTCTCTCATTCAGACGTGTTCTTCCACAACCCGTCTGTCTCCTTGTACTGGTTTCATTTCTGTTGACAAAGCATTACAGAGCCCCCATGTCTTGTCCTGCCTAATTGGTCCACGTAGACTAATTTAGCATCTAATTACCACACTAGTTTTCATGCTCCTGGATTTTCAGGGTCGTGTTTTGCCTTTAGATAACTTTGCTTCCTTTCAAGGCTAAGCAGTTGCTCACTATTCACTTAAATGTTTGAATAACTGCTTTTGTTGAAAGATTAAATAAAACTGAAAACCCATTCTTGTAAGCATAACTTAAACACTAAAAAACAGTAAAATCCATGCTATAAGAGTTGCATGGTATGACAAAAACACATTTTTTATGACAGTTTGTCATTTCAAAATAACTGAATTATCTCGATGAACCTGATAAAAAGAAAATTCGATGATGGCTCAGATATGGTTTTTTTTACCTTGTCAGAAGTTTGTAATTTTAAGATTTCTCTACTGTGTATTACATGTATTTTGATGTCTTTATGAATACTATATTACTTAAATCTACATTCTAATAAAGCACTCTTCCGTGTTATGCACATTCACTCCTCACCTACTGAACACCTTGTAGATTATCTGCTCTGGATCAATTTGCCACTTCACTAATTTACATCCCCAGTTCACATCATCATATTGCCATTTCATCCGTCCTACTTCCATTTTTGTTCCTGTAAACAAACCATTTTCCACGCATGCAATTAAATGCTGTTTGATTGTTTTTTCTTTTTAATTAGATATTTTCATGAAGTACAGCCATGAATAGTAATGGAAATGCTAAAATCTCATCTATAAGTAATTCAGTTGCACGTAATAATTACAGGAATAATAACTCTCATTCTTATAGTTTTTATCTGAAAATGTTGAATTGTACTCTAATCCAATCTATTTTGTTATATGACCTATATGCCTGTTGGGCTTTATAGAAAGCATAGAGGGGAATACTTGATCATACCAAATTATCTGTGTGGCCTCATACTGATAGACATTGTCTGTCTTAGTCATAAAACTATAATTTTCTTACAGTCTATGAGTAAGCTATAGAAAATTACTTTAAAGCACCATTTGTGAAAGCTGGTTAAAGATTCCCACTGCTGGGTATATTTCATATGAAACAGCCTAAGGTCCACAACAACATCTTGTAATAGAAGAAGTAGAGTTACAAGGATAACTATATAATGGGACCGTACAAAGGTGGCAACTAGTGAGGTAGTGCTATTACAGATTTTACTGTATGACTGGTTAAAGTTTGTTGTCAATATTTTTTGTCAAATGTAGCTAGACGATGTAAACTACCTGGTTAGGAACAATACCTGAAGGGACATATCTTTAATGTTTCTGACATAGCTGGAACAAAAATCTGTACATTTTTTGTCACAGAAGAGAGGGCGATTGCAGGGTTATGCAGTTACTCTTCTATTGGCTATAAAATTTAAATTATGCAGTGATCAAATTGCTGGACTTCTATATTAATAGCAACCCACCTGCTGCATTCTATTGTAATAATGTCTGAGACTCTACAAGGTTGACTTTGATGTTGACACAGAGAATTGTCCCATTATGTCATACTCCTGGATATATATCATGGAGCAGTAAATTCCCCATGGTAACAGTTCAATCACTGTGTTGTTATGAAAGAGGAATTACTGTGGTTGAGGATGCAGGAAAGCTGATGTGTTAAAACCATAAACTACGGAAGACAAACTCACTGCACATCATTATCAGATACATGTCAAATTACATTAATTTAAATAAATCACTTAGATTTTCTTAAGGAGTATTTCACACAAAAACAGTTTGGACTGATTTTTATTGCCTATAGTTGTTTGCCAGCATGACTACATAAAAACGAAGACCTCACCTTTTGAAGCACTAGCAGCGTTTCTTACATGGCAAGCAATTTTAAGAGAAAATGCAGAAGGAGAACGACAATTAGCTTTTGTAATTCCAGTGTTTTTTTCTCTTCAATGATGATGAAGTTCAGTGCTTTTACGTTTTGTGGTTTTAATTAACCAGAAAGTTTTAAACTTGGCACAACCAATGTTTTGATCAGTGGCAAGTCTCAATGAGTCACATCCAGCCATGCAGGGAATTGGTTATGTTTGCTGGACCAGTAAATTGTTGTTGGCAAAACCAAACTAGAGAACCAGAGTTAATGCTTTGATGGTGGAAACAGGGATAAATCTTTTTTTAGGCTAACGTTGGAACTGTTTTACTTCCAACGCAGATGTGTGCTTGAGGGTTGAAATAAAAGGAAAGTTAAAAGTGCACTTCGAGGGATAAAAAGAATCAACCACTAGGAGACTTTTATGCATAAATCCTTTCAGAAAACTGAAAAGATTTCTACTGACTTAAAAGTCATTAGAAAGCATTTTCAAGTTAAGTATATAAATGACATTGTTCCACTTTATGAAACTTTTTAGGATATGAGTACACCAGAGGCATTTTAAAAATATATATTTGACAAACTACCATAAGTAGATATGCTTTGGAGGTAGAGCAAGTTTGAAAGCTGTCATTTAGTCGTAGAAATGGTCACGATGTAATCCTTCAAGATATGTAAAAAAGAAAACAACAACCTGAGTTTAAGACTGCAAGACAGCTTGCTATACAACCCTATAATTCAGAAAGCAACACAGGCTTGATCGCCTACTTAGCATTCAGGTGCAGAAATAGGCAAGGAGGAGGAATTTTAAGCCATTTTCTGTCCTTGAACTTTATAGAAATGTGCAGTCACTGACAAATAAGTTGATAGGCTTACAACACTGAGGAAGACTTGGGTAATATTTTTTTTAAAATTTTTTTTATGTTGCATTATGTATTTTACAGAGACATTCTTGCTGGTTGCATATCCTAAAGTCCTGCACCAAGTTTCTAGACCATATGAAATGACAGAGACAATGTTTGAAAAAGAATGATCGGAACTATCAGGACACATATTTTCATAGTGTTGCTAAAAAAAATAACATAGCTGGATTGTGGATTTTAAATTGTGAGTTCACTTGTTGTATTTACTGAACTTCAGACATAGAACTATTACATTTTTAATTATTATTATGCAAACATTGTCACAAGTACAAATACATGTGTAAATATAACACAATATTAGAGAATTTGAGAAGGATAAATTGTTTTGAGTTAATTAGGCCCAAGCAGCAAAGCGCTGCGAAGGCCTATTGTATCTGTACTGTTTATTATTGGGTTTTTTATTATTATTATTATTATTATTCTGCACCCCTAAAGAGGGGCCTTTTTGGGGGCTTTATCATATTCAAAAACTCACCAAACTTGGCGGATGCGTCAAGGCTGTTTAAAATTTGCGTATTTTAAGACTGCCGCAAAAATTGCAAAAGAAACGACTCAACGGCGCCACCTAGCAACTTTCAAAGGACCCTTTGCTATTCCCTTACTTCATCCTAAAGACATGAAATTTGGTACACTTGTAGAGCTCCCCAAGACACTCAGAATTTACAATTAATGTCATAGTGCAAGTATCACAGAAAGTCAGCCATTTTGGATTGAAGGTCCGATTTTGACCCCATTTTTGACGTTTACAGCCTTCGTATTTGATCGAACTAGGTATCTTTCAAAAGTCTGCTTTAAGATGTGAGTAAAATACCATCATACTCGTATGGGTTAGTAATTTGGTATGTCATAACAGCCATTATATCAACATAATTGGAAATGTAAGATCCTAACTTCTTAGATTTTAATAGAGCACATAAGTTTCATTTTGTCAGGGGAATATTGAATGGCAATCACCTTTAAAACATTAATGGACCAGGTAGTCAGATTCACTTCTTTTCTCAAACATAATGTCACAAGTTTCTTTGCATGGATCTTGGAACAATAGCGGTGGTCTAAAATAAAAGTTAACTGCAGACAAACATGGATTCACGAGTTCAGCTGTCTCAATTACACAATTAATTCAGAATACATACTAAATTAAAGGAGCGTTCATCCAAACTAGGGTAAAATTTAGCTGGGGTTTTCTAGCATATAATAATGAAAGTGGGACAGAAAGGGAGCTTTTGTCAAACTAATGTCAAGTATCACTTTGTTTTGAAAATATTTAAGGTTTAGCTAAATCAGTGTTTTTCAACCTTTTTTGAGCGAAGCCACATTGTTTTCATTGAAAGAATCACGAGGCACACCACCAACCAAAATGTAAACAAATGATACTCTATATAGTAATTC